>CAIGRL010207365.1:0-15749 GCA_903798325.1 Fraxinus xanthoxyloides | reverse complement strand
AAAAAAAAAACATACAATTCAAGTAAAAAAAAAAAAAAACTCATACTACAATGCAAAAGGCAATTATCAGAAAATTGTGTCCCACTGAATTTCCCTAAGATATGAACCCTATAAGAAAGACAAAGACCGGCCGGAACATTAGCTCTTGTGAGTCTTTTTGTCCTACCTTGGAGGGGGGAAAACCCATCAAATCTTATATATGCAAACAAGTTAAAGGATGTCAAAGTCACCTAATTAAATCCAGATTTTTTATCTCTAGCAGGAATGTATAGATATGAGAATTCTTATTGTTCTTATCGTGGCATTTGTGAAGTCGTAACAAACCTCTTGTTTTAATCTTAGAAATATTCATTCAATCTAATTTTTTGTTTTTACTTTTCGGCGTCTTTCCATTTTTGCTTGACTTTCTCGATCCTGGGTTTGTAAATTGTGTGCCATTTTCTCACCAAACACGACGTTATTAGGAAAAAATATAATAACGTGTCTAGGAAAAAAAATTCTCAAAATGGAAATGAAAATCGTAAAAACGAGAGAGAAATGTATCCTTAAATCTTACCATGCCGAAGATTCTGATTTGCAGAGCAATTTGGCATGTATTTCGTGTTTGCAACTAAGAGTAGCGTCAATGGAGAGATCGCGCGGTGTAACGCCCCCAATTTCAAATAAATCTGTCTATTTTATTCGTAAAATGGTGGAATAATATTGTAATAAATTAAAATTTAATACTAAACATTGGATTAATTAAACTTAAACAAATTTATTCATTTACATTTACAATATATTAAAAGTGAGGATTGTGGAGAAATTCTTGAATACCCAATTTACACTTACATATTTAGCTATATACCTAATACGCCCTTATTTAATTTTAGTTTTGATAATAATTAATTAATAACATTAATTCTTTACATATTTAACTATATGTCCAATATACCTTTATTTAAACTTTTCAATACCCGATTTATTATTACATATTTAACTATATACATATTTAGTACAAATTAATTTAAGTTAAAGTCAAACAATCAATATTAATATTAAAATCAGATTTTAATTTAAGTTAAAGTCAAACAATCAATATTAACCACATTTTTTTATAGGTCCCCACAATTTTTCAATCACACATTTCAAAAATTTTTATCTCAATTTACTAAAAATCTAATTTTAACTACTACCAAACAACCTCTTAATATACTCTTATTTAATTTTAATTTTGTTAATACTTAATTAATAACATTAATTCCTTACATATTTAGGGGGTGTTTGAGCCACATTATTTTGGAAGAATGAATTCTAGAATAGTAGATTGATGGATAATGTGTGGTTGAAAATGAGTAGAAGAATGATAATGAAAAATTTAATGTGTATCAAACATAGGCTTAGCTATAATTAATTAATAACATTAATTCAATTTATTCAACATGAAATTAAAAAAAAAAAATTCTTTTCTTTTCAATTTTTCAATAATTCCCTAAATGAATCATTTTAATATTATATTAATTTTATTAACATTTCTATTATATAAATATAACTTAAATTTCTTCCCCTCGTTTGAGTTAGTCAGTTTAAAAAAATAACATCTCTATTCTCTTATTTAAATGGCCATTTCATTTTATTGTTTCAAATATATCCTAACAAGTAAATAATATGTTTAATGTAATAAAGTTAATGCATACAAAATGTTACTATATAATTTAATAAAAAAATATTTTATGTTATATTTTTATTAACTATTTAACATTATAACTGTAATAAACATTTATAATCTTTGCACTTAAATTTTCAATTATTTTTCACTATATTATTATCATTATGTGAAGCTAAATAAATTATTATAACAGTGTAGTATGTGTTGAAATTGTAAACCATCAACACACCATGTTAACATATTAAAAATCTTAATATATAGGGAGAACATACAATGAAGGAAGATGGAGAAAGTCTATTGAAGCTACATTTTTAATTTCCCGCCAATTGAGAGCAAGTGAAAGGGATTAAGAAATGTCTATTCTTATAATTAATCATTAATGAAAATAGATGAAGCGGAGATGCATGGCTACTTTGCATTAGTATAGACGCTATGTAATAAACATAATTAAGATCATTATAACTATAAAAACCAACATTTTTCATTATAGAACTGTGTCGATAAAAACAATTCTTTGTAGGTTAAATATAAGAACCATTGTCAATGAAAGCAATTTGTTGTAGGCAAGAGTTTCTCAAAACTCAAAAATAGTTTAGATGATGCTTAAGCATGTTAATGTATTCGTGTTGGGATTAATGGAGTTTTGAAGAAGTCGATTTGTGTGAGACAAATTTTACCAAAAAAAAAAATGGTTGTTTTGGTTTTTGACAAATTTTTTTATTATGATAAAAAGATAATGTAATTCTTTTTTTCCTCTCTATTTTTATTTTTTAGTTCTTTAAAAAACAACCATACGTGATGAACTGCTACTTATAAGTTGATTAGTGTTGTGAGTTTTTTCTTTACGATTAGTTAAGCTCAATTTAACTTCTAATATCATAGATTAAATTGTACGAGATTTCTATTTTAGATTTATCTATTACTACGAATCATTTTAATAGTATATATACACGTCCGTTTTCGACATCCCAAACACGTGGCATCCCGACATTGTTATTGTCTCATCATATTGATGCAATTATGCATTAATTTTTTATTCATGTTTATGAATTTGTGGAGCCATCTTTGGTGAACATCTATATCTTTTTCCACCAATGTGACTCATATTTGGCTTGGCAATTTATATTTCTAATATTTTTAATTTTATGGTTTTTATTTAGTTATTTTATTATTCATAAAACTCTGATTTAATAATTACTTTTAGGGGAAATGATGGGACGTTAGAATAAGTGCAATTATATCGAACTTTGGCAATTAGGATTGTTTTTGAAACGTGAACAACAGTTACTTTGTATTGGTTTTTGAGTAATTTTTATATTAAATTAAATTATTTGAGACTTTTTTTTTCACATTTATCAAATTTTCGCTATTTAACAAATTTTAGAGTGTTAATTATAATTATCTTATGTCGCTGCTTCATATTGGTATCTGAGCTCAATTACATGCTTGATAAAGATGTGTTGTATGATAAATAAATTATTAAACTAACATATCAATGACTTTTTTTTACACATACTAGAAACATCATCGTCGAAAACACTAAGAGAAAAAATCTCTAGTTTATCATTAGATCAACAGAATAAGTTGCATCGTTAACTTAATTTGAAAAATATTAACTTTTTTTCGTTTTGTTGATTGTTATTATATATTTTTTTATTTTCATATCTAATTTTTTTTTTTTTTGATAAAGTCCTCTTTAATATCGATTAAAATTTTAAGTTTGATTTAAAATAAAGTTAAAATTTAATTTTAATAATATATTTCATGAAATTCATAACTTTTTAACCTTTATTAAAATTTACTAAAAATTTGATTTATTTTTTTTTTTTGTCTTACTGTCTCCCTCACGCTTTTTATTAAAACATTAACCCTTCTAATTTTGTAATATTTGCCTATAATTTTTCTACAAATTATCACATTTACTATAAATTTTTACTTTTTAATCAAATTTTCAACTAATTAGAACCTAAATTTGCATTTATTTCTATCGAATTGTGTATAAAGAATGTGTCAGAACTCATTATATTCAATTTGACTTTATATTTAATGAATTGTATTTATTGGATTAATTATTAGTATTGAAAATTATGTATACGTTTTTTCTTTCGATTACATGAATTGATACACTGTAAATTTTTTTAAATATAAACATGCATTTTCTTGTGATGAAACAAATATTAATAAAACGATTGTTAAAAATCAAAAAGATGAAAATGATTAGCAAGAAGAAATGTTTTTAAACGTAAATCTATATTTTCTCAGGTCAAGTATGAATCATTCAAAAATCAAGAACAAAGTATTCGATTAGTACAGAGTTTGATTGTGCTCTCTAACTCAAAATGTTTGCGTCCGCCTTTGGATGTCACCAAACAAAGATTTCGATTATATGTTCATAGGACAACTAAATGCATCTATTGAAGAGTGAATTATAAAAGTATATATACTTCGAAAATGTTCCATTGAGATTTTATAACAATATGAACGACATTGTTGAAGTTTTAAAACTAACTTTGTGTGATAAAGAAGTATTATATAATGTCACAATTAGCCAATAATTCTTTTTATAGAAGTTTATTATTTGACTGTTAGGTTATTCTTTTTATATATTTCAGGAATATAATTTTAAAGCTACGATGTTTATGGATATAGTCGAAAAGTTCTCTCTCATGCTTAAGAAAGGAAAACATTCCAATTCGGCTTCACTGTGACACGAACTAACATGAAATAGTTGTGAATTTTAATGTAGAATTCTATAAAAAACTCATGAATTTCTTTAAAATAAAATAAAATATTTATGTAAACCACCCCAAACATGATCTAAGTTTTGTCTGTCTATCGCCTCACCTCTCCAGATAAATCAGGCTCGACGGTTTTAGGAGACTACGAAGCAACAATAGAACGCGTACATTCTCTTTACTGGGGATCAATTTAGATAGAACTGCAGATAAATATAGGTGGAAGAACATAACCAACTCCAATCCATTGTCTCCACTTTGAAGGTCCATAATACAAGCTATAGGACTATCATAACAGGCAAAAAGATAACTCAGTTTACAAAAGGATGCATCTATAATTTAAAACTGTAGTCTACCAGGTAAAATAGCACCAAAAAATTATACAGCTCAAGAGGGGTCTCTCAAATTACCCGTCTTCACCCTTATTCTGCGCCTCATTTCCACACGTGATGTCCACTTCACCATATCCATCGCTCTCGTCAGCAGATTGCGGAAGCAAACTGGGCCCAACTCCATTTGGCCCAATATACATATCCAAAGGAAGGCTAGCAGCATTGATCAATGTCGTCAAGCTCATGCCAGCAGCTTCTTCGAGCATGTCATCCTCATGACGAGGATCAGAATTCAAGTCGAGTTGTGCCTTGTTGGCCTCCGCCAACTCCATTTGATTTCCACTCGGACCAGCTGCATTTTCTGTCTGAATCATATGCAGCAATGCATGTCCAGCAATTTCTTCGTTTTCAAGTCCAACATTTGCGGGACCCTTATCCTTCGCCTGGGCAAGAAGCTCAGCTTCCCGATCCGATTGTCGTTTTTTCTTACGCATCATAAGTGTCTTGAAGCGACGTCTAACTGTCAAGCAAACATTGCACTTGCATGTGGGCTGATGCTTACCTTTCCCACTTGGAGGTTGAATGCAGACAATGCATGAGCAGCCAGGGCGATGCCTAGGATGTCTTGTAGTGACTCCAACCGAAGATTCTCCCAACTCATCAATGTTGTCTCCCAAAACGGCAGCAGTTGCCAAGGCGTCTAAGCCAGAAGGCTCCCCATCTTTGGATGCTTTGTTATCTGCAATTCTTCGCCTCTTAGAATCTTGAAAACACGAGAATTTTATGAATATTGATCGGTTGGAAAAGTTAAATCAAAAAAGTGATTGAAGGGACTAGAGAAGGCATAATAAAATAGAAGCAAGTTGTTAATACATTGGGTTCTCATTGTAGCATTAACATGGAAACCATTAAATGGACAGAATGTAACAGAAGATTCTATAAGAAAATATGTACAAACCAAAATTGGAAATAACCAAGAAAGAAGTAGCTGTCACAATTCAACAGTTCCAGAAATGAGTAAAGCTTCCATGTAGAGCATGTGCGATTAGGTTGCAGCAATCTATACCACATAGGTAAAAATGGACGACAACGTGGAATACAAGGCCAACGTGACTCGAAAAACACAAATTTAAGCATCTTAGACTGCGATCAGTTGTCGCTTCATCATATTGAATGAGCTAGAGTCCGTAAACTATCCAGCGACAAAAACAAGATTCTGCTATATTCATGTGAAGTGTAGGAAGCATGACATGAATGTATATTTACCCTATGAAGGATTGAGAAATTGAGGAGAGAGAATTTGTCCCCACCCTAGAGATTATCCGAGCTTTTCATAGACAGAAACATAGGTAACAAGGACATTGTATCTTCTTGTTATGGATTAAGCCATAATCTCAATTACGAGCAAAAATAAAAATAAAAATCAGAAGCGCGCACACAAGCTGACACACAGATTTACAGTAATTCACCCTTAATTTGAGAGAGACACACTTGGAAGCTGTAAGTTTTCACCATGAAGAAACACCTCTCAGTCTGCAGAAAAACAGGCCCCTAAAAGATCATTTATACAAGTAGAAATAGTGGAGCGATCTTATACATATGGGGAATTATAAATACACCCCTAAAACCAAAATACCTAATATTGGGTCAATCCGCAATCGAGGGAACGGTCATATTGTATGTTTAGGATCCACAGTCCAATAAGAACGATAGCATAGCTACCGGTGATAGGAAAGTAACTATGATTTATATAAGCGCAATTTTGTGCCAGCTCCCTCGTTGTTTCTTAGGCTAGTAATTGGGCATGTAAACCAACTTTCTCCTTAGACAAACACATTTCATTAAGCAGGACATGCATGCGTGCATATTCATAATGCCAAGGAATTAAAACATCTGATCGCTCCCATAAACATTTTTGTAAAAACTAAGTTAATTCCTTTGTTTGGTAGGAACAATTGGTTAGCCCTCTTCAGTACTAGCAGAAAAAAGAAAAAAGGCTAAAATTTTGCTTACTATAGTGTACAGTCTTACGTAATCAACATGAACTTAGTGTCCATGCTGTCAATGAGATTGAATAAGATTACGGAAATCGTCAAAGATTACTATTATATTATCATTAAAATTGTATCATATATAAATAGATTGTTTTTACTATATTTAGTCAAGATTCTGGTTCTATATAATAAGAGAACCTCTCACATAGAGGGGTATCTAGTTTTAGAATATTATTGTGTATATTTAATATTGTGTCAGAGCCCGTTAAACTTCGATCCGATTAAGCACGCGAATTTCAAGATTGATCTGCTCAAACGAGCCATCATCTTGCGGGAGGCATGTTAAGGGATAAAATCCCACATCGAATAAAGATGAAAACATATACCAATTTATAAGGGTTTCCTCTTAATAAGGTTGACATTCTAAGATGAAACACAAATCTTAACATAGTATCAGAGCCTTTTCCTTAAATTTTTCTCTTGTTTTCTTGGTTTGGTTTTCTCAAGGCGGGAGGAGCTTTTTGCTCCTCATGTCCGGTCTTCGTCGAAATAAATCAATTGTTTCTTTTCCCCGAGAGCAGCCAAGTTTTTATAATTTTACTTGATTCGAAGATTGGAAATGAATTTCAAAGTTTGTTATTTCTTTATTTCTAAACAGACATTTTCATCTGTTTCTATAACCAAGTATAACCAACTAGACTTTTAACAGTTTGTTCTAAACTTACAAAGTTTGAACCTCTGCTATCATGTCATCTATCAACAATTTCTCAATTTCATTGCCTATCAAGCCAATTTCTCCTGTTAATCCAAACCACAGCATATCCCTATCAAGTATACTTTTCGGTATTTCCCCTTTGGCTTGAAAATCTTGGCCGGAAAGCAACTTTTGGAGACTATCTCTGATCACTTGCTTTGGCCCCTTCAAATCAACTCCCGTTAGTTTCGGCATAACCCATGGGAATGAGTCAACAAGCTGCTGATAAACGTCTACAAATACTGAATTTATTATGTCAAATAGCAACCTTCTTTCAGACCTCGACTCCAGATTCTCATGACTATATTTCTTCTCAAACTTATCAAACAACTGTCTTTGCATCAGGAATGGGAGTTGAATATTATTGTGTATATTTGACACATGCATTGTTCGTTATCATTAAAATTAATTGTATTATATATAGATAGATTGTTTTTATCATATTTAGTTATGATTTTGGTTCTATATAATGAGAGAACCTCTCACATAAAGGGGTATCGAATCTTATTGAATATTATTATGTGTATTTGACACATGCATTGTTCGTTATGCTTGTATTCATGCACGTGCAATGTGTGCATGTGTGTGAGAGAAGAGAAGTTTGCATAAAGGAAACAGTACCCTGGTTCATACCCTTGTTAACTCTAAAGAAAGCATCTAGATCCCTTGGATTTATATCCTCTGGAACAGCACACGAACGCCTGAAAGCAAATGCAATACTATGAGTTAACTTTGGTTCTTTTTTTTCCCCCCCTCATTTGGAGACGAACTGGGAGAGGGGGTCGGGTGTAGATAAGTTTACACGTTTAATTTATCATGACTTTCTTTCTTCGAACAAGTTGTGCATGAGGTTATGGACGGTAGACCTGTATTTCGAGCTCAATTATTCTGGCACTTCACCAGTTATATTGCTAGCAAAAATTTACAGCTATTTCCTTGAAAAACGTAGCATTATTTAATAAAATCTTTATTTTATTAAATGTTAATGCGAAGAATAAAATTTTAAGCGGACCTGTTTGAGTCCCACATATTCTCCGAACATGTCCACTTTGCAGAAAGAAGAGCATGCAAAGGCAACCTTCGCCATTTTAAGCAACTGTCACATTGAGCCAATTGTTCCTGCTCCCTGAAAAGAGTAAATATTTTCAGATCTATACAGCATATTACAATCTAACATAAGTTGGCTGTAGAAAATAAAAAATGGACAATTAGTTACTTCATCAATAAGATTACATTGTTCCTTACCCGGAAATCCGAGACGTAAAAAATGTCCTCTTTCCGAAAATTGGTGGTTCCTAAATAACAAGAATAGAGTTAACAATTAAAGCACCTTAAAAATTATGGACTTCAATATTAAAATCTCTGCATAACCAAGAGTAGCATTAAGCAGATTTTAAAGAAATAAGAACTACAACCAGATATCAAGAAAAGAAAAGATTTCTAAATGAAACTTTATTTACCTCAAATTCTTCAAATGCATGATCCTCAATCATGACAACGGTAGGTTCGGAAGATGGAGATGGACGAAACAACCCCTGCGCTTCTTCCCAGGTGACTCTAAGCTCCATAGCATCATCACTATGCATGAGAAGCCTCTTATTTTTTATGTTTTTCATCTTCTTTGTCTCTAAAATCGGCGTAGGATGCTTCATAGAATCATCACTTGTTCTGCCTCCATTCTACCAAGTTTTGGAAAATCAAGGCATCTCAATTAGCATTAAATGTTAAAAAGATAAAAGCACTAAACCCGAATGATAGCAAGGGAGAAACTTACTGGAAGCAGGTTATCAGCATGACCAGAAACTGACGTTTCTCCAGGAGAACCACCATGTGGAATGGCAGGTCTTTGGGAATCCTACTTGATAGTGTGTGAAATATGCATAAGCTATTTAACACAACTAATAAAATAGAAAATGAAAAAACAGAAACAACTAACACTCTAATGACTGAGCTAACTACCTGCATATCAGAAGTGGTGGTAGCTTTCCGACAACCTATGACAAGCTGTCCCCCGGGATCTCTCCGGCTAAATGTGACTACCAAAAGACAAATATATGCATGTTAAGAAGGGCATTAGGTTCCATCAAACGGTTACAGAACATACAAAATGAGAGACTTAGCAGATTATCTAGAATACTTACAAGCACATATAAGCATCAAACCAAATGCTCAAGATTAAAATATTCCAACCAAAAATAATTGTTTACATCAAAATATGGATGATGTAATTCTGTCTCAAACAACCACTTCTTGTGACCCACAGGTAAAGGAAAAAAAGTGAGAAATGTTCCAAAAATAGTACAATGAAGCTTTGCTACAGATAAACAATTATCATCAACCTCAATCAGAAGAAAGAAAAATTTACAATCAAGTCTGTGGGTTTGTAGTGAGGAAAACAACATAAGCAGCAGTTATGAAACCACAAAAACTAAATGAAGAAAACAAGCAGTAGTTTCAGGTTCGGCATTATAAAAGACATAGTTCATTGCAATAGATTGGACCTCCAAAATGTCCCAAGTTAATAGAGGCTACCTGTGTCACCAGCTTGTACTTGCAAACTTTGGATGCAAGGGGTTACCCCCTCCAAAACATACATTCGGCTGTTATTATTGGGCCAAAATCGGAATTGAAATGTCCACTCATTCCCCTTTATGTCCTGAATCCTAATTGGTATACCTTCTGACTGGTTAATAGAAGGAAAGTATGCCTACAAAACACGTTAGTTTAAAACATAAAATAAGAGTAGAAAAGCAAAAATAAAAATTGGGTGTCTTGTGAAGTTTAGAACGACATGCTTTTGCAGGACATTTCAGAGGCAAAAATGAAACTTACTTCAGCACATGCTTTGGGCAGAACCAAACGACCAATTCGTCCAGCATCACTAGCGCTCAGAACCTTTTCGAATAATGGTATGATAGTAGATTTCAAACTAGAAGATCACAGTTAAGGCAATTAGGAGTTAGAAAATAACAAAATCTACTAGTCAACATCAAATCGAAACATTTATATTGTAACCAAAGGAGAGCATGGTGATAATGGAGAAGAAATTAGTATGGATACTCTCCGGACAATTGCTGCAACTCTTGCTCTGTAATCCTCGGCCAGTATCGAGGAAGCAACTGACTCCGCCCCCGTCCTTCAGCAGGTGGCCTTGCTACTCGTGCAGTTCCTTTGTTTTGTTCAGAGCCTGATACAGGGGGCTTCGGCAAAATATTTCGTGACCTCTGTCCCAGCTCAGACGAGCCTTTGCTCTGTTCGCTTCCTTCAGCGATTCCAGCAGGAAAAGGCAAAACAGAGCTTTTACTACATAAAGGTGAACTCAAAGAGAAGTTTGGATGTGCAAGAGATTCATGAGCATCCTTAAGCCCTTGTTTTGGCCCGCTATTGTCTGTTCTGATAAAGGAAGATGACTCGGCTGATCGTTGGTTGAGATTCAAAAAGTGTCTGTTCCTTTCCACGCTCTCTCGTTTCTGAGACTGAAAGGGTCGTCCGGGCTCATTGACCCCTATGGACTTCGTCAACTGCAGTAGCCTCTCCATACTAAAATTTTCATCATTAATTCTATTCTCAACAGCCATAGGATGAACATTTCCAATACCATTTGTAACAAAGGTGCCATTTGGAATGACATCAACAGGGATCTGCAGGAGAAATTTTGGAATGTTTTAAGAACCAAATGTGCTAGATGTAAAGAATACCTACTTGCTTAATATAATATATAACCTCTAAGCCAACATATATAATGAGCCACTAATATGCAAAATAATCAAAACACAAGTTGTTCAAGATTCTCATCACAATACAGAGCATTTTGCAATCACCAAAAATACCTGTGTTGATTGCATTAAATTAATTTCCATATGCTTTGTGCAATTTATGCACCCTACACCTCCAAAATCCATGTATTCATGTAAAAATCTTGAAGCTATGCATCCACAGTGGATGCGCTGCCAACAAATTTCAATAAGTTAGAAAATGCAAAAGAATAAAAAAAATTGATATGACAATAGATGTGCACGTCTAACTATTAATACCTTTCTACAGACTCTGCATTCCCTCCAACCAGATTCCTCTTTGTGGTATGATTCGCAAAAAACTGAATTCTCGTAAGCAGATCTGAAACCGACTTACCGACATAAAGTAACAAGAGAAACATTGGGAAAAATGATGTTCAAGATAATTTTGCATAAGACAAAATATCGAGCTAAGAAATGAAACTTCAATTCCTTTTCTTTGAGGTCGTCTTTGTTATTCTTTTATTACTTCAGATAAATGTAAAACACCAAATTATGCCTTCCCATGGGTCAAAGCTTGAAGACATAATAAATTGATTTCTAATCTCACTCCTTCACATAAAGCTTGTTCCAACTTAGTTCTTCTCTTAATTTATCTTTGATTAGTACTACCTCTGCTTTTTAGCATATATCATGATTTCTTATTTTATTTAATTAGTATGGCCATGAATACATGTTCACATTTCTTTTCTTCTACATTGTTTATGAAATTTTGAAGGCCCAAACTTAGTAAGATAAAGCATAATTGGCCTAATAATTCTATAAATATTAACCTTTTAACTAGATATAAGTATCTTCTAGTCACATAAATACTCTAGACACTTCATTCTACTTCAATTTTATGCATTCCAATCTTTAAGTCCCTATTTGTATTGAATGTACACATATAAAATCACCTTTATGAGAAAAAACAATCTTCTGTTATGAAGTCACAATCATTCTTATCCCTATTGTGACTAAAAGGATATGTTAATGTATACCGTCCCATTTCTACTTAACATAGAATAATTAGATTCCATAATACACCTTCAAAGTTGATATTTTCCCTGCCATAGAAGACTAGTGTGACAAGTTAGCTTTGAATTTAACCAATTCGAGCTCAACACTTGGAAAATCAAGAAAACAGGTGTTAGTTGGATTAGTTGGGAATATTCTATTTCTAGTTAGAAGTCTATAAAAGGAGGGTCCTGTAAGAATATAGGATCGTCTCATCTTGTTATGAAACTGATTTTTATTTTTTATTTTTTATATTTCTTCCTAGAACAAAATATGTGGGTGAGCCATGACGAATTGAGTCAACGAGGGAGAAGCAAAGTTTTTGGGTAGATGAACAAGAATAATGGCAAAACTCTCTTTGAGTATTTTTTTTTTTTTTCTTTTTGTAACAGCTTTATTATTTCCAAACTCAGCAGGACAGAACATTTTTTACACATTTGTATTTTCATGTAAAAGCAGTCATGCTTTCCATTTATACGTATTGACTTTCATTCACCTATCTTCTTAAGGGAAAGATGCAACTATTCTTCTCCCTCTTCTCAATTTCTCCATCTTCTCCTGTTCTGTCACAAACTCCCCATGTAAAGAAAATAATATATTAAATGATCTAAGTGCCGTCAATTTTCATGACACTCATCAGTCTAGGTGCATAGAGGGAGTAGCCACAACCAGTCGCTTGGCTATGATGATCTAAGACTTTCCATTATTGAAGACATTGGATGCCACCGGAGGACCCCAAAGGTGATGGTTGTGGCAAAAGGCATCCATTGTGTGGGCACTTGAAGTACTCCCTCAAGGTATAGTCTACAAATAAGCGCTTTCATCAGAAGTGAAAGGAAGAGCAGAGCTGTTACAAGCAGACACCAATGCCATTTCCCTTTTTCCCCTCTCTTGAGTAATTCTTGATTAACAACATTAGATTTTCTTTGTTTGCCAATGGATAGAGGATCAAAAGGATCTGAACCACATCAAATTTGTGTTTCTTGCTTTTAGTACTTGCCTTCTTTCTTTAATCTTGAGTTACATTTCTTCACTTCCATGTCAATTTCACTACATTTTCGCTACAAATTGGTATCAACGCTTTTGGTAGAAGATTCGCAGAATTAGGTTCTGCAATTTTTTATTTTGAAAAGTTAACGAACAAAGAATTATTTTTGATTTTGGAGGTTGAAAATGAGGGCCCTTCTTGTACATCAGGGTCCCGAAGAAGCAATGAAAGGAAGAAAAATCTTCTTATTTCCGTGACAGACAAAGAGAAGAAGGATATCGTGGACAAGGCTTTCAATACAATATCTTGAGTCTTGGCAGGCTGAGTCAAAATATTTAAGGAGAAGAATGTAAACTGAAATCTGGAACAAATGGGAGCAATCGTACATGACCAGATCATTGGTAAACTGACTAGTCTTGAAAAGGAGACTGCATTCATTTCAGATACAGCATGGGTAGAACATTCTAGAACATATTGATGACTTAAAAAAGATCATTTTGGATCTTGAAGATGTACAAATGGAGGTTGAAGATGAAAACCGAGCTGTTATCCACTTATTCCATTACAATAATGCCATATGTACATCCTCCCTTACAACATGGTTGGCATTCCCCCCTATGTGGAGGAAATATGTGTAGTGACGAGTTTAAAATCAAGAGCGTGGATGTTGCCATGTGGAAGAATGTAAAGAAAAGCGTACATGTATCGTGAATGATCCCATTAAGCCCCTTACAAGAATCTTAATGGACACTTCAAGAGCCTATTCACAGTGGAAGCTCAAGCAACCCTCAACTCTAGAGAATTACAAACAAGTCTGATGTATATGATACTGCAGAAAGGTTAACCGAAAGGGGAAGGTTAAGAAAAGGAATTTAAATACAAGAGCATGCCAAGGTACAAATCAAGAACGGAAGAGATGTTTTCTTTATCACAAATAGGACCAATTTTTTTTTTTTTTCCATAACCGTTGATGTTCAGGCCAACTTGCGTGCACCTCGACTAATCCCACGAGGCCTGAAGTTTATAGGTGAGTACTCACCTCAGTGGCCCTAAAGGGACTCGAACTGGTAACCATTAGTAGCAAACCCAAGGTCTGACCAATTGAGCAACCCCTCAAGATTACAANAGAGCCTATTCACAGTGGAAGCTCAAGCAACCCTCAACTCTAGAGAATTACAAACAAGTCTGATGTATATGATACTGCAGAAAGGTTAACCGAAAGGGGAAGGTTAAGAAAAGGAATTTAAATACAAGAGCATGCCAAGGTACAAATCAAGAACGGAAGAGATGTTTTCTTTATCACAAATAGGACCAATTTTTTTTTTTTTTCCATAACCGTTGATGTTCAGGCCAACTTGCGTGCACCTCGACTAATCCCACGAGGCCTGAAGTTTATAGGTGAGTACTCACCTCAGTGGCCCTAAAGGGACTCGAACTGGTAACCATTAGTAGCAAACCCAAGGTCTGACCAATTGAGCAACCCCTCAAGATTACAAATAAGACCAATTTACGAGGATTGTTCTGAAAAGAGAACAAAACCGTAGAAGGCACTTGATGGGGTGATGCAACCATTGCGACAGGTGGATATGAAAGTGCAGTGAGGATAACGGAGTCACATTTGAGTTCCGGCATGATGCCGATATTCAAATTATCAGTGTCATTTGCAACAGAAGACTAGTGTGGCAAATTGACTTGAGACTAATTGTCGGAAGCTTGACGCTTGGAAGATCAAGAAAGGAGGCAATATTCCAATTAGACAGGAACATTCTTGGGCAGGTAGTTTGAAGTCTGTGAGAATACGGGTCTAGTACCATAACTGAATTTTTTCTTGGACAAACATTGTGGGTGAGCTCTAATCAATTTCAGCCCATTGAGGGAAAAACTTCTAGGTAGGCAAACATGAATTGTTGAATAACACTCTTCCACTTTCAGTTCACAAAATGTGATCTGGGACATAATGGGAGTTTGTGTGTCTTGGTAGAAAAGAGATCCCCCTTTACAATGTATAATAAATAAGCCCCTCTCTGGTAAGGAAGGATAAGAGCAATTGGCCAAATGATTGTAATTCCACAGAATGTGATCTAGGACACAATGTGAGTTTGCGTGTCTTGGTAGGAAAGAGATCCCCCTTCCCCAGGAAAATAATAAATAAGCCCAACTCCCTAACAGGAGCCCTCTCTAATAAGGAGGGTAAGAGCAATCAGCCGAATGATTGTTATTCCACTTACAGTTAGATCATTCTGAACCACATCAAATCCATGGCATTGCGTTTGTTTTTTCTTTTAATATTCGCTTTCATTCTTGAATCCTAAGTGAATGGTTCTCTTGAAACTAAGTAAAAGAATATAGTACTGAAGCTTAAACATGATATTTGTTGCATTTCTATCAAAAAGAACGCAAATTTAAAGGAAATAGAGAAAGATATACAACATGGCCAGGGTTAGACTTGAAGAATATGGTACTAGAACCATCCTGGCTAACAATAGAAACAACCTCAAATAGGAAATA
>CAIGRL010207353.1:0-16194 GCA_903798325.1 Fraxinus xanthoxyloides | reverse complement strand
ATAAGTTCAGATTGTTCTAAGAAAAACGAAGATGAAAAGCACAATAGCCCTCGAATATATCTCAATAATAAATTTGTCAAAATGACCATAAATTGAATAATGAAGTTCTATTTATACTAATGGCCAAAAAACCTAGGAAAAAAGTAAATAGGCAACAAAATATTGTAAAATTGGAAAGAAAATAGAATTCTAGTCTAACAAGGAAATTTGCGAAAAAAAAGGAAAGTTTTCTGCCAACTTATTCTCGTCATATTTCTATGCGACTGTAAGCTCAAAAGCACCATCGGCGAAAATTCGGAATCTATTCATGGGCGAAAATTCGACAACCGAGCTAAAAATTATGCTTGTTTTCATCAATGATGCTCGTTTGTTGCTTGAATCAAGTTGATCCATTTAGTTTCTTTGATCCTTTCGGTTTCTTCTTCCTAATCCAACACGAAACAGTTCATTGACTTGTTAACTTTGAAACTTCGTCCACCATAACTTGAACAAGCAATCACATCGTCTTTTTCTTCTGCTTTATCCTCGAACGTGTCATCGGACCTCCTTCTATAATCAACGGATCCCTTCTTGGGCTTGTCCTCGTCGGGCTCGACTCCTGGATCATATCAATGAAGTTGATGTCAAAATAAATAAAATTTCTTTTAATGAAAAGTAAATACTTTTAAACTATGTTTGGTTTCTAAAATTACATTTTTCTCTTTCTTATATTTAATCACACCTTTTACAATAAAATAATATTTAATGTAAACCCATTTTTTTTAATTTTTAAATCACAAGTTCTTTTAAAAATCACTACTCCAAAATATATTTTTTCTCAAAATCTTAATTTTGATGGAGCTCAGAGCTTAATATTTTGAAAGTTAATATCAAAATAAGATTCTAAAAACATTAAATAATAATAATAATAATAAACTAGGATATTCAAATAAACTAAAATTAATTTTGCCAAAAAAATTAAATCTATTAAGAAAATGATTATATATTAGGAAATAAACCCAAAGTTGATATTGATTCAAATATTAAAATGTAGTATCAGAATATTGGAGAGATACTTAGAAGCTAAATGCTTCTTAGATAACTATTAAAACGAATATATTTTTTCTTGGTGCTCTCTTTATTATTTTGTGCAATATATACATCTTCTCTCTTTCATTATATTCTCCTTTTTATTGTTTTATTCCATGTGAGGTAAAGTTACGTCAAAAGGATTTTTTTCTCCTTTCCTCTTCTAATAATTTTCTACAAATCTTCCCCTTATAAGGCGGGAAGTTCCAACGAAAAATAGTTATAATTTAAGTAATTAAAGAAAATTCTCAAATAAGAAAGGAAACAAATGTTTTATCCATGGAAAGAAATGTCACTTTGCAAAAACCCGTCCTAACAAAAAGAATGAGAAAATTCTTCACCAAATTTTTACGGCCACAAAAATTGACCATGGTGATGATGATCTTGAATCTTTGTTTTCTGAAGAAGATGAACAAATATAAGAAATTATATTTGCTTTGGAATATGATTCTAATGAAAGTCTTTCTAATGAATCTGATGATGTAGAAGAATGTTATGGCATGCAAATTATTAATACAACCTTTTTATTTATTATGGTGCCAATGATCGAAGTAAAACTCTTTACAGGAAAATATGAAAGGCCCATAACAGTTACCGCACTATTTGACACGGCGCAACATGCTCAATTCTTAATCATGCTATTCTTCCTAATCACGTGTGGAAAGATCATCAGCAAATTTTCCAAGCAGTGAATAGAGACAGTTTTTCAATTGAAATAATCAGCAAGCGTGTCACAATTAAGTTCTTTCCTGAACTTGGTATTTCTCACAAGTTACTAGGTTCTTCTTTGGTAAAGATATTATCATAGCATGGGATATTATCAAACAATTGTGGGAAAAGAATGTCATTCCTCGCACAAATGGTCTCAGATACAAGTGTTATTTTCAGCCTTACATACAAATGACCACATACTTTACCATAACCATTCCAAATATCATAGATATATTAATCCGGAATTGTTGTGCAAAATCTCACTTAGATTTTCACTAAATGCACAAATCCACTTTGGAAAAACCCAAATCTTTTCATTTATCTTCCATTAAAAAAAATGAAGATGTCAATCCTACAAAAGCCAGCCGTCTTGGAATGAACCCAGAATACCTTCAATTAACCACTAAAGAACTTGCCCAACTACAAGCTGAAGACCTTATTGAACCAACAACCTCACAATGGGCGTGCCAGGCATTTTATGTTAACAAAAGAAGTGAACAAGTTCGAGGAAAACTCAGATTGGTCATTGACAACAAGCCGCTAAATGCTTTTTTTTTTTGCAGATGATAAATTTCTTCTGCCAGACAGAAAAAAGATGTTTGCAAATCTGTTTCGGGCAAGGATTTTCTCAATTTGATCTTAAAGCAGGATTTTGACAGTTGGGAATCAAATCTGAAGAAAGACACAAAATAACGTTTTGCATTACGAACCATCATTATCAGTGGACAGTTATGCCATTTGGTCTAAAGATTGTCCATTCTCTCTTCCAGAAAGTAATGACAAGAGTCTTTAATCCATTATTGGATACATCTTTGGTTTATATTGATGATATTTTGTTATTCTCTGAAGATGAAAAATCTCACGTTAATCTACTCTCTAGATTTACATATCTTGTTATGTATTATGATATTATGCTTTCTCAAAAGAAAATGGTGATTGGTGTTAAAGAAGTTGATTTCTTGGGCGTGCATATTAAAGATGGTAAGTATTCACTCCAACCTCATGTTGGCCAGGAACTTCTTAAGTTCCTAGATGAAAATTTAACAAAAAAAGAAGTTCAATAGTTTTTTGGAGATGTTAATTATACAACAGATTTTATTGATCATCTTTCATCAATTATTCAACTCACTACAACTCATGCTTAAACAGAATTCGCCTCCTTGGTCATCAGCTCAAACCCAAGCAATCAAAACCATTAAACAAAAGGTCAATGATCTTCCAGCTTTACAGATTCATACAGATGGAAAACGCATCCTTCAAATATATACAAGTAATTGTTTTTGGGCATGTGTCTTACTTGAAGAAAAAGATGGAAGGAGAAGAATTTGTAGATATAAAAGTGGTTCATTCATAGAACTGAAGAAGTACTATCATTCTACCTTCAAAGAAACTCTTATAGTAAATCTCATTGGACATAAACTCTTTGTAGAAATGAACATGTCAGCTTTTCCAAAAATGCTCTCTTTTAAGAGAAAACGGATTCCAAATTCTCAACTTATTAAGTGGGCAGAATGGTTCTCAAACTTTGACTTTAACATCAAACATATCAAAGGAAAAAAAAAACATGTTACTAGATCTTATTTCCAGACCAAAAATTTCTCTCATTTTTCCTCCATCCATTCCAATCATTTACATGATGGATTCAAAATTTTCAAGTTCTTTCCCTCACATTGAAATTTTCCCTCACGAATTCATAAATACCTAAACTCTCAAATCCAAATCCAAAGATACCATCCTCAAATATCAATCCATTGTAATAAGAAGGACTGGAATTGACACATTTGGTGGTCTTGGATTTCATCGAGACTATCCATTCTTCACACTCTTCCGTTTTGATCCAAAGCACATCGCACTGAGATTTTCAAAAGAAACTCTTTATTTTCTTTGGTACCTTTTAGAGCTTTGGCAAATTGAAATTTCTTATCAACTCACTGAGGTACTTGATTCATTCTGTCAAATGAATCTGGATTTTCTACAAAACAGTTGATCATTTTGCAAAAAAAAAAAATTGAATGGTTCTATCCAATTTCACATTGAATAAAAATGTTTCAAGCCTTTTCTTTAAAATTTAAAGATCCAATTATAATCGAAGAATAAAACTCATATCATTTAAGTTTTATTATACAGATTCTAAACATCACTTTAATATATGTTGCAACACAATCCCGATAAATTGGAAGTGACATCAGAATTCTCGTATTCTGTTTGTTACAAAACGATTATCCCAAAAATATTTACGCGTCCCATTAGGTCATACTCTGATGCATTTATTAATTTCAATAAACAAATAACTTTTCAATAAGTTCTATATCATTCATTTATCTAGCCTTCTCTATAAGGATGCTATAAGTGTGCATAGATCGGTAATATCTGATCAAGCACAGAAATTTGAAAAAAATTATAATGGATCACATAACCTAATCAAAGACCAACACAACTTATGAACATATATTAAAACGTGGCATTTAAAAAATGATTTTAGAGTATTTTTTATTTTCCAAAAAAATGAGAGCACTTCAAAAAATAGTTCCCACTAGCCAAATGCCATCTAATAAATATTCTTGATTTTTTTTAAAAAAAAAAAAATCAGAATTTACTCAAGTTAAAAAATATATTTTTAGCTATCCAAAAATTAATTTACTTATACTGAAAATTCAAGAATAATACAAGGACCAATATGCACTAATTTTTTTAAAAATTAATATAAAAAAAAGGGGGGGCCCGTTAGCTCCACCACACCGTTCTAGAAAAAACTTTTTAATGAGTCATCCCAACTAATTTCAACGTTTTGAATTCATTTGTGTATTCAGATTTTACAAAATCAATATTTAAGGCCACATTTAGGACATTAACAGATATGCCCGATAGTTAACATGGCAGGAAAAAAAATTCAAAATTTTCAGATTTTTAACCAAACTTCGAGAAATCATAACTTCTTTATTTTAAGGTCAAAATTAATTATCTTTGTATCCTTGGAAATCTTGAAAAGATCTATCCAACCATACCAAATGAGAAGCAGGAATAAAGTGTAGAAGAAGTTATCAGGTGATGAAGTTTTGAATTTTACAATCTTCTTGCAAAAAATCAGATTTTTCCAAATTTCGAGAAGTCGTAATTTCTTCATTTTAATGCCAAAATTAATGATCTTTAGATCGTTAGAATGTCTCGAGAAGATATATCCAACCATATCAAATGGGAAGCATAAAACACAATGTAGAAGAAGTTATCACGTGATGAAGTTTCGAATTTTATAGATTTTCATGTAAAAATTCAGATTTACATCCAAACTTCAAAACCTCATAACTTCTTTGTTTCAAGTCCAAAATTTATGTTTTTTATATGGTTGGAAAGTTTATTTAAATACCTTTCTAATAATACTAATTTTACTGCTTAATTATTAATGTATAGATAGTAGTAAATTATCAAAAGATGTCATTAAACACCCCATAAGATTTCAAAACTTTACATATAAAATTCATAACCCAGTTGTATCATGTAATGACATATTTAAGCATGTATTACAACAAGGAATTCAACTTATGGCTCTGATACCAACAAAGTAATTTGCAACATATTTTAACATGAATTTCGGGTTAAGATGCTTGTTTGAAATGATATATTCCAAAATCTTTTGAATTGTTGAATCACCTTACTTTCCAAAACTCCAAATATACAATTTTCTTGCACTCAAATGGTCTCAATCCCGATCACAATGGAAGATGATTATTAGCCACAACATAAGTGCCAATTTTTGTGAGTTTTCATGCCAAAAAATAGTGGTTCTAGATGCCTTTCAATTTCAATGATATTTTCCATTCGAAATTTCATCGTTTTATTGTCAGCTTTTCCCTTTCTTCTAAGTACAAGACAAAGTTAGTGGGAGTTGAAAAAAGGTATGAGCTTGAATTCTTTTCAAACCACTCCCTCTAATCACTTTAATAACTTGTGGGTCAGGTGATCCTACATGGGGTGACCCATGAACCATATTTTCTAGCAACATAGATAATGATAGATTTTGTTTCATATTGATTTATGTGTTAGTACAATTTTTCCCTATTTTATCTCCGCGGATTTAGCCTCTTTAGCTGAGATTAAAATTTTATTTTATTTTAAGTCAAAATTAAAAATTAATTTTAACTATTTAATCCCCACCAAACAGGAGATTAATTTACTAGTTTGTGTTGCCTTTTGGTTAATCCATCAGATTTTAGGTAATGAGTTCCATATCAATGTGTACTTCCTTTTAATTTGATCAATACAAAAATGTTTTAATCAAACATGATCATTATGTGACAATATTCATCTATTCATTTTCACACGAAGTGCAAGTCATATTTTATCAGGTTTTGATTTTCTTTTCTTTTCTTAAATTGTTAATAAAAATGTTTTTTATCCGAAAAAGATACTTTAGTAAATTATGTTCATTACGATCGTTCATTATTTTCGTTTCCAGTAACTCTTTGAAAAGCTTATTAAACAATAAATTGACTTGACTTAAATAATCACCGTTTGTTATTGTGTTTTCAAAAATTATTTAATTGTTCTAATAGCAAATAAATTATATCAATGAAATTTCACTTTTAATGAAGTATCTTGACCGTAAGTCTCTTTTATCACTTGAAAATTTTTATTTTTGTTCAAAATGAATAAAAAAAAAAGGTGTGTAGTCCCCATTTAAAATTAAAAATTGGGTTAAAGCCGAACCTAGAATTTGCCACTGAGTATATGAAATAATGAAAAAAGAACAGCACAGTAAAACTTTTTTCTAACCAATGCAATATAACTGACTACTTAGTATCGACACAACACATCAAATATCTCGCAGTGTTGCTATAAAACCACACGTTTCGAACTAGTAAATTTAAATGTCAATTGCCAGAGTAATTTAGGAGGTAAAAAAAAATAATAACATTCACATGTTATCTACCAAATAACAACTGCTATGATTTTCCACAGCCATTCCACAATTATTGTTGTTCTTAACTCAAATTGTAATTAGTAAGTCCTCATAGGAAGTTTCCCACTTCAACAGTTTCACTGCCTTAATTTTCCTCCGTCAAAATCATAGACTCGATTAATGCTACTCGATGTTAACAAAAGGAAATCCACCACAAGAGAAAGGAATTACAAGCCAGCGTTTCTAAGTAGAAAATAATTTGTTTATCGAAGTGTATACATTTAAGCCATACTTCCACGATGTAGAATTATACGATGCTCCTTCAGCCAATTCACTTGCTTTCAATATCATATATATCTGTTCTGAACATGTCTGTAAGGAAAAAGAACAAAAGAACCAACAAGCAATTACAAGGAGAAAGCCTGCACGATGAACAGTTTCAAAGTGTTGTATCTAACATGCAGCATAATGTTCTATGATGGAACACAAGCAAAAGAGGTTAACAAATTGACTATTAAACAACATAAGAGATTTCCTCAGGCATAAAATTGAAAAGGTGACAACGCATTGGCATATGTTGACTCAATTTGACGTGAACTTTCAGTAAGAAAATTTCTAAACGGAATTTTCAAGTGTAGATCACATGGAAATGTTTCAAAGGATTAGAAGAATAGATGCAACCACACACACACACACACACAAAAACCCACAAACTCGATATTTATAGTAGATAATGAAGATTCCTCCATTTATCAAAAGTACGTGGATAGAAAACACTTTGCAGACCCTCATAATTTGCGAAATATCGCATGCAAGTGCAATATTTTCCCACAGGAAAAACTATTTAGGAAAAGGGGAAGGAAGAAATTTGCCGAATAAACATGTAGTTAGCAGAAAGTCATCTGCCTCTCCATGTAGAAAATGATTCTGCTATCGGAAGAAATATAACACTATTTATATATTGATGATTAAGCCCTTGTTTAATCCCCATTATTTCCAAAACACATTTTCCCTCTCTTCTTTTCAACTACAAATTCTTCAATAAAAGAATATTACACACAAACCTAAAGTTTTCTTTATTTTTTAACCACACATTCTCCATCAATCTACTATTCCAAAATGCATTCTTAGCCAAAAATGGGGCTCAAACAGGCGCTAAATTTCATGTTCCTTTCCATCTATGCCTCCATGGAGACATTGATTTTGCTATCAGAAGAAATGTCACTATTTAAACATGGACAATTACTTTTCATTTTCTTTTTACTATGCTTCTTCCTCGTGTAGTTAATGCTGACAACGGTACCACTTACAGAATGCTCCAAAACACCACAATTTCATCAAAATTTTGAAATTATTTGAGGACGTCATCCAGTTAGATATCATATAATAGATAACATCATGAAAACCATTGTGGTAAATTGTGTACCAAATGCACGTACACATATCCTTGAATAACAGAAGATGAATACTTCCAAGTATACAATAACCAATTCAGGAAATTAGCAAGAACAGCAAAATTCAAGACAGATTTCGGATGATATCAAAATTCGTTGTGAAATCCGCAGAGACCTAGGGTGTTTGGGACAAGAAAATCAATGAACACTCCTAAAACATTTAATTAATAATCATTCGATCCATACCTAAGTCCATGTCAAAAATTCATTTGAACAATCAAAACACAAAGAATGGGATAATAGTTTCAGTTAAGTGATGAAAGCCCAAGAGCCCACAGCTTAAATCAAACAAATCAGTCAGCAGTTATGAGCTAGTTACATAACATATACTCCCCCCTTCCAACATATGCAGCAAGAAAATAGGTCCACACATATTACAAAATGTCCATGACTCCGTAACAAGCAACTCATCCAAGTACTTAAAAAGCTAGAGGTAAAACAAGCTGAAAATACTGTAACATTAGGAGTTCACCAGAGAGAAGTGTCAAGAAAAAGAATTGCCATGAAAGCATTCTCAATAAAATACAGCCCTGTTCAGGAAGAAAAGCTCACAGCATCCTTAAAATCATCAGGATTATCATCCAAAAAGATCAAGTTAGGAGCACAAAGTGGTAGAAGAAAGAACTTTTGGGATGAGTTAATAGACAAGGATATGAATAATATAAGTACAAGAAAACCGATTTGGAACAGGTCATAGTACAGATTCATTGTTTCCAAGTAAGCTCAACCTTATAAACAAGGTCATATAATATTATCACCATCTTGCATCATATTATAAAGCCATATTCCACTCAAAGGTCAACTTTGTGGCACAACAGCAATTGACTGGCCAGATAACCTAAAGGCTATGAAAGCCCAAGAAACAATGTGGATCACATATCATTGAATAAAGCATTTGTGAATGAAGCCAACGTGTCCAAGGTGAATGATAATGAGTTACAGTTTAGATAGAAGTTTAAAATAGAGTCTAATTCTAATTATGAATGTTTAGATTATGTTTAGTTATTTTGATAAAGTTTTAGTTTATTAGAAGTTCTATTAGTTTTAAGTTTATTTTGCTCTATAAATGAAAGGCTTATACATTGTAATTCACAACCTGAACATATGAATAAAAATCGATTTCCTTTGCCCTCAATTATTCTCTTCTTTGCACCCATGGAAGGATTTAGGGGGGACTGGACTGGGTTAGCCCATTAATTTTTTTTAGATTTTTTCTCTTTTTTGTAAACAAATTTTTGTGTAAATTTTTTTTTTCTACATATTAGTCCGACTTGTAGTCCGATCTAGATCTGTCTATGTTTGCATCCCTTTCTTTGCTAAATTTTCAATTGTTTGTTGTCAAATATACACTACTACGTCAGATAAACCCTTTGTAAAAATTAGTTAAGATTTTGAAAGTAGCAAAACAAATTTATTCGCTGTTATTAAGGTTTACAAGTGAACAATACTTTAGTCTTCTCAACTATGGTGGCTATAAGGGTTGTATCAATAGTCCACAGGTCCAATTTTTACCTTTACTTAATGTTTAGTGGTGAAAGATTCTTCAGCATTGGTCTTTCACAGTGATTGAAGTTTCTTAGGTTCAATAAATAACAAGGAATGAGAACTTGAGGAAAATCTAATACATATAATTATAGTAGGTTGGATGAAAGCTCTGATACTCGGACTCTTCGAAATAGTCAGAGGTACCCGTGTCGGACACGAAATGAAGATGTTCTAATGAATGTGTAATTCTGATGGAATAGATAACAAAAGAAATAAGAACATAAACCAATAAGCGGAGGTGACGCCACTTCAAAGTAAATTAGGGATGAGCAGCACAAGTGGTTGGAGAATGTACTGCATCAGTCTCAATAACCTCTCATTCATAAGTGTACACCGTCTCCGTCTCAGTAGAATAGATCAAGAGAAAAACAAAAGGCAGAGCAAAATTTACATGGTGGTACAGTTGCATCAAGCTTTTATCCTCGCTAAGGTTCTGAATTTCTTTCTCAAAAAATGTTGCACAGCAATTGTCCTCACAATATGAATAAATGAAATACACAGAAAAAGCCCTTTCCTTCCTAATTTCCATAACCAATCAGAATAATCCAATTTCCTATGTATAAATACTCTTACCATCCATTTAGCAGTTCTTTCTCTTTCCTTTCTATACATTCTAACTGATACCTTTATCAGCAGTTCTACACATATTTAGACCTTTCTAGCCTGAATCATACTCTCCATTTTTAACCACATCGAATCCCCAACATAGATATCACATCTCTGCTACCTATGCACAGATTACTTACACATCAAGTCCTAACTCCTATATCAGATATGTGTCAGAGCCAAAACAACCCTTCTTTTACCTCTACTTATTTTATAATCTTCAATCATTATTGATACAGAAATTCATTTGAGCTTCAGGCCTTTAGGAAAAACCAATATGACAGCACTAAAGGAAAAAAGTTCCATTTGTATATAGAGAATGGAGAGAAGTTACTAAGACCCAGTTTGATGCACATTATTGAGTGCATAATGCATTTAAATAGTGATTAAATATATTGTTAAAAAATAAGGAAAAGTTTTGGATTTACCTGTAATATTATTTTATTGAATAATGTGTGGTTGAAAATGAGTTTTGAAAAAATGAATTTTTGTAAGAATGTGGATCAAACAAGGTATAAATAGAGGAATTCCGTGTTTGATAATTACAATGGTTCTGGATGGTATCCTAGCATCTAGTTGTAACTAAGAAGGTAGATTAGACAATAAGCAACCTCCCCTGCAACCAAAAAGTCTACTTTGCAAAAGACTTATCGGAAAAGCTTTTGATCTAGAATCTATCCACATTCCCCATCTATTTTTGCTCCATCAAATCAAATTCAAGTCACACCAATTAAGCCACAAATTTTATCTCTACATTTTGTTACAGGCATTCAACTATAGCTGATTTTGATCCTACAATTGTTGAAAAATCCTAAACACTGTTCGGAGAATCCAGATGAAAAAACAAGGGGCGCGCATGATGAACAATGATCTTGATAAATGAGAAATTGTTAAAAAATCCTAAACACTTTTGAGGTGAAATCAGTTAAAAAAACAAGGGCACCCATGATGCAAGACGAAATGAGATGTATTTGCTACTGAGTAATACATATTTGCAGTAAAACAAAGGAAATAGACCAGGCAGAAACATAAAAGCATTAAATATTAAAACCACAAACGTATTGAAGCGAAAAAGGATACACCAAGTATAAACCATGAGCGAAGGCACCAGCCAAAACCCCAGTAAATAATCGATCCCTCAAAACCGGCTTGTGCCGGAGCGTAAGCCGAACTGTTAGGAAAATACAGTATAAATTCAAAACGAACGTATAGCACAGTAACAATTAAAATTACAATGAAAATATGTAAAAGAGAGAAAAAAAAATCTTACTAAGAGGAAGAACAGGGGCATAGATTAGAGGAACCAAGAATTTGATTGGGGCCCCTTTGTTTTGCTTCCTTACAACGTTCCTTCGATAACAATCTCAGCCATTCAATATAACTCAATTCAATAATGAAACTAAGAATTAGAGAGACCTTTTGAAAGCACTTACTGTTTGGATGGATCAGACGGCGACGCCATAGCAACCTTCGGCGAAGGCGAAGCAGCAAAATCGAGAAAGGTAATTGATGGCTGAGAAATGGGATCTCATTTTACAGTAAACGGGTTCCTCGGTAGATCCGGGTGCATCCGCCTGCCCGAAGGATGAGCGGGTCTTCCACTTGACCGGCACAACCAACTTCAAATAGTCAAAAGAATAATGTTATTTAACGAGTGTACCAAGTTAAAATTTTCATTCTCATTCTTCTACTCATTATCAACACTTATTTTTAAATAAAATAATATTTTTCACCACATCAATAATTTTTCCTTCATTTTCAATCACATATTCTGTATCAATCTACTATTTCAAAATACATTTTTTCAAAATAATGTTGCTCAAAAACACCCTTAGTGTTACTCGGATTCCAATTTCAATCTAGGTAGGAGTATGTAGAAATCATCAAGAAGCTTGGGCCCTAACCTACAAACTTATAAAATATGGGTATTACTAGTCTACCACGAAGAAAGACGCGGCAAACTATGTTATGAAATGTGAGAAGTACCAAAGGTTTGGAAACATCATCCATTCCTCCGTCGAGGACCTTACCCACATCCAATGTTCAGCCCCATTTGAACAATGGAGTGTAGATATCCTCGACCCATTTTCTGTGACTAGAGGTCAATTGAAGTTCGTTGCCATAGCAATTGAATATTTTACTAAGTGGGCGGATGTAGAGCCCTTAGCAACAATTTCATAACCCAAGCTGAGGACATTTATTTGGAAGTCCATTATTTGTAGGTTCGGGATACCCAAAGTCCTCATAACCGACAACATAAGACAATTTGATAATTCACACTTCAAGAACGTTTTGCACCAACCTCGGGATTGACAACCGTTTGACATCAATTTCACATCCTCAAAAGCAATAGCCTGATTGAGGTTACAAACCCAATTATATTGCAGGACCTCCGAATAAGGATCGAGGATGCTAGGGGTGCATGGTCTGATGAGCTACCCTCTATACTGGGACTACCCTCTATACTGGGACATATAGAACTTCTCACAAGACTATGAGAGGTGAGACCGCTTTCATTTTTGCATTTGGTGTCCAAGCTACACGTCAGTTGAAATTAGTTTGATCAACCTCAGACGACATGATTCTGTGGCCGAGGAACATACAACGAAGCACCTTGATCTCCTTGAAGAAGTGCGGGAACAAACTGTCATAAGGGTTACATCTTATCAAACCAGTGCAACGAGATACTTCAACAACAAGGTAAGATCCAAAAGATTCAGAGTTGGAGACATTGTTCTAAGAAGGCCTATTTGGGAAGGGCCTTTAAAGTCATACAGCAAGTCCATAAATGAGCATATAGCCTAAGAGACATCTGGGGAAGACCACTCCCTAGGCCATGGAGTGCTAATAATTTGAAGATTTATTACAAGTAGTATGTCCTACCTTAGGGCTTTGGTTAGTAGTCTGTAGTATTCTTTTTATCATATCTGTTTTAGTTGGGCTTGTATGTCTCATGTATTTTAACTTTTCAGTTGGTCCGGCTACATGCTCATATTTTTTTTAAGTAGGAAAAGTTTATTTTGATAGGTAGTTGTCGAGATCTTATTCCAATAAAGTCTATTTTCACTATTATAAATAATGCTTAAAGCTTTGCCTCATGCAATCACTAAGCATTGTTCTCAACAAGTGCCTAAGCTTTGCCCCATGCAAGTGCCTAAGTCTTGCCACGTACAAGAAGCTCAAATTATCGCCTCGTGCGAAAGCTTTAAAACTAAACACTGAGGATTTTTCCCCGACCTCAAATGCCTGAGCAGTTGAATTATTCTCTCATGAAAACAAACACTCTGGATGTCAGTGATCAGGTTTATTCATTTTGAAATGGTCGTGCCGAAGTACTTTGATTAAATCGACTCAATATGATCAGGAATGTTCGATTTAGTAGTCCCAAGTTGCTTGGCATTCAGTTTTCAAGTTTCTAAAATGGAAAAGCTCGGGTTTCGTCATCAACATCGACCCTCCTAAAGGTTGAGTTTACACTTGACGACTAAAAATATTATTGAAGATCGGGTTTCATTATTAACATCGACTCTGTTAGAGGTCAAGATTATACTTTGACGACTAAAAAATATTTTACATTGACCTTCCTTGTCCACGATGTTAGGGAATCATACATGAACATTCATTCAAAAATAAGCACATTGTTTAGGAATCAGATGTCTGCAAAAAAACTAGATTATTTGTTTGGGATGAGAGATGTCGAGGTACAAAAAGGGAAAGTCGAGCTCTAATCTATGCATTAGGGCTTGGTGGCTTGTCAATTGTTTCCTCGTCCTCAACCTTATTGATATCATCTATGGTCTCCTCGGATCTAAACAATTCGAAGTCGTCAACAACCTTAGGAATGGGTTGTAAATCCTTCAACTAGATGTTAGAGATCTTGGCTCTAAGGTATGCGGGAGCTTTCTTGAAGGCATACACATACGAGCACAGGGTGTACTTACCCTTCGACGTTCCAATCTCCTCAGACTTCTTAAAGTCTTCAATTCCATTCACCCGATAATCTGCAAGTTAGGCTTCAAATTCTTTTGCTTTCTGGTTAAGCTTAGCATATTCAGCCTCGTCATTGGTAACCTCAACCTCATCTCTGGCTTGCCTCAGAGCTAGCTTCAGCTCATCAATCTTCTTCTTTTAAGAAGCACGCTCAGCCTCAAGGGTACCTATCATATTGCCCTGACGTTCAACTTTCTCTTTCAGCCTGGCCACCCCCTAAACCTCATTGTCCTCCCTTTGAGACAAAGCTCGGACTATGGTCAAAGCCTACAAAATGCAAAGGTAATATATGACTAAAGGTCAAGATTGAAGGGTGGGATGTAAAAATGGACAATGCTACCATGATATCATCAGTTTACCTTCAGCATCAAAATCTTGAATGCCTTGACGCCATCAGTAAAACTGATGTTCTCCCCTAGTGAAAACCCACAAGTTCACGAGATTGTGATCACGTAACATAATGATGAATAAAGTGTCGAACCACATGGACTATGTGTATAATTAAGTTAAAATTAATTGCTACTTTAATCGAATATCAAATAAGTTGTTGTGATTTTTCTATACTAATCCATAAATTATCACTTAAACTAGTGACATCAAGTAAATGTGTTTTTTCAAATATGTGAGATCCATTGCTACGATGTCGAATACCCTTTTTATTTCATTTTTAATGCAACAATTAAAGTGATAATTTGAAATCGCTCATGTTAGTTAATGTTCCTTATTTAATTGAAAGTCTTTTGATAACAATCAAATTTATTCCCCTCATATAACATTTCTATCTCTTGATAAAAGATGCAAACATGGTAAATGTATTTACAAGTTCTAGAACGCATATTGAAATCATATAAAATATAGAGGTATATCTCTACCATCTATCAAATCTTATAATGTTTACTATGTTGTATTTAAACCATATTGTCTTTCTCGATAAAAATAAAATCCAATAATTTAATTGATGATCAAACAATTGAAAGGAACGATAAAACGATAATAAGCATCCACAAATCAAATCAATTATGAATTACAAGAAATCAAACCAATTATGAATTATAAGACTAGCCTAACTTATTGGAATTACAAGAAATCATGTTAATTCTATGGAACATCACCATCAATTATGAATTAATGAATGAAGGATGATGAATCTTGATGTTCTTGAATTTCTTTAAAAATAATCTTGATAAATCTTCAATTATTATTTCACTTCTTTGCCCACAAATCCCAAGTTTAATTTTCAATTGATGAGTTCTTGAACTTCCTCTTTGAAATCTCTTTATAATATATGATTTTTTCCCTTTTTATGATGAAAATTGATGGAATACTATAGTATGATATGAGATGTATCTAATATGTATTCCACTATTAGGTATTTGTAGAAGTAGAAAATTGTTTGAAAATCAATCCAAATTAGTTTTCGAAAGAATTCCAATCGAATAAGGAAAGTTGCCTTCGCGCACATGTTTTTTCTCTGTTAACCATAACTTTCTCTTCTGATATTCCATCGAGGTGATTCAAAGTGTATAGAAAAGATAACTCAAAAGGATACAACTTTGGTAGAAGTAAATTTTTTCCAATTCGAATATTTATTATGCCAAAAATGGGTTTCACTCTTTGACTAAAAAACTGGAATACAACTTGTGTAATTGAAAATTAATTTGTGATAATATTTTGATCATATTCCATTCATTTTTTACTTCTAATTGCATCCAATTGTCTCTTAACAATCTTCAAAGTATCGTCTTGTGGTTCTAATCAACTATTGGATATTTGCATTTTGGTCTTCAAACTTTGGACTTCGTTATATTTCACCAATGTTCGCTTCTTTCTTTTAATTCCTCGTTTAACCATTGAGTTTTACCTACATAACATAAAATGCAACAATTTAGTATACATTTCGTCAAAAGAACTACCAAATATCGT
>CAIGRL010207350.1:0-10090 GCA_903798325.1 Fraxinus xanthoxyloides | reverse complement strand
AATACAAAATTTTTTTTATAAATTTTTTTTTTTTTTTTTTTTTTTTTTTAATTCAATAACATGTATTGTTGGAAAATTAACGTTTTATAGAGATACCATTTAAAAAGTTTATAAAAGGAAGAAACGTATATCTCACAAAGGCATCGAGAACCAGACCAGAACTCGATGATATATTCCAAGACCGAATTGTTCTTTAGACGAACCGGACCGGAACAGGACGGTTCTAATTGGTTCCGATCCGGTTCCCGAAAGGAATACCACCCCTAGATGTGAATGAGTGTAGGTCTACTCAATTAGTACGTGAATACACGGATCTATATGAATGTACGCAATATCCTTGCACTTGGTATTTATCATTGTAGAAATCCAGTAGTGATTTGATAGGGAAAAGATGATTGAGATTCTTTAATCCATCCGTAAGTTCGAAATCCATCGACAACAGCTCTGTCCCCACTGTCAAGAAAATAGAGACTGAGGACGGTGCTGTTCGCAAAATGTCAATTTTTGGCACCGGGGGATCAGAAGTGTCTTCAGCTGTGGGAAAAGTTTGTGACTAAGAATAATCCGTGAGAGAGATGAAAGACATCAATTCTTCACGATTCATAGTTGATTCTTGATCATGGTTCCCTAAAACTGCTGCCCAGGGAAGTCCAGATTTTATAACTGGGCCAAAAGCTCTGAATAGAGATTCAGCAGCATCAGTAGCACTTGTTCCAAATATATTATCTCCTACACGCCAAAACGAGTGAGAAAGAGACAGATCAATTATACCGCACGAAAATTTTTTTTAAAAAAAAAAATAATAAAAATGCTGATAAATCAGAAGACAAAAATGCAAAATACAATTTCTTCAGATGAATTTCTATATATAACTAGAGCTTTGATCATTTTCATTAAGCAAAAAAGAAAATAGCAAGATCCATAATGGTTCACATAATTGTCAAATGGCAACCCCCTATTGGGGGCGTTGTATACGTGTAATTTGAAATAATATTCTATTATCTATTAAAATAGCATCACAATATGCATGCATCTGTATATCCAACAAAATTCTGCCATATTGTGAAGAAATAAATTTGTTTTCATTTTTTAAACCCCATTCAAGGTGATATGCTCATTTTTGTTAGCTGCAAGTTTTATGACATATTTATGACGTACTTTTGGCTCTAATGCACATAAACTCTTTATTTTTGGAAAAGAACTGAAAATACGATAATTTAACTCAAAAGCAGTTTACTTATGGATCCTAGTAAATGTACCTCATTTTATGTGACATTTTATTTCTATCAAATAGTAGATAATTATTGGAGATCTACAACCAATCACGACTCGACAACGTTATTGGTCATAAATATGCTCCACGAGTAGTAGCTTTTGAGCATGCCCACTAACCAATCCACATTAAATGTCTTGTCACTTCAATTACTATAAATAGAATAATGTTATATAGCACCAGCTGAATTTAACATCAATCTAGGTGATAATTAACGTGGCATTAAATGATGAGTTCAATCCAATGTAAGGATCTAAGGCCCACTTAAATTGGACATATAATGTGTTCCCACCTATACCAGCGTTGAATACCATGATTAAGTTTAACTACTCACTCTGCCCTGCCCTGCCCTGCCTTCCTCTTTCTCCCATCACGAAAAATCTAACTTGCTAGGGAACTCCATTACTGCTAGAGTTTAAATTATTATGACAAGGACAAAAGTCTGTGGTCATCCAGTGGCACCTTCATCAGACCAAAATAAAATTACACTTTATTTAAATTTCTTTTGCACCAGCATTATGTGGGATCAATATTGCTAAAGAGGTGTATATTATATTTTAAAACTAAAATGTAAGCACTAACACATAAAAAACTCAGCGAATAAAAGGAAACATCTTTCGTGGTGCAGAAAGAGTTAAAACGCATCATACACCTACTTTAAGCCAATCAAACTCCTACTTTTGAGTTTTTGCACAAACCTGATTTTTGATTAAGAATCAATGTCCAAAAAGGTATTACCACTACCGTGATCATCTGTTTCCATTCGAGTGAAGATCATCACATGTCTGGTGGTTGCGGGCCATGATTCCTAGTCCAACTGAGTTGTGAAGAATTTTAATGCTCTGGCCAATGAATAGGAGAGTGAACATCGATGAATAGCATTATAGTTTCCATTATTCAATCAAAGTGCTAAATTGCAGATAAAGTTGTGTAGTTCTCTTTCTTGATACAGAGGTTTCTCACATAGTAAGTACTACAACCATTTTCCATGCACTCTCATTGACCTAACCTCTTCTCCTAATACACACGCACATTGTTGGAAAGTAGAATATATTATATGATTTGTATTGATAGAAAATATTGGTTTTCCTTTTGTAGTCCTTCATTATGGTGATTACCTTGTATAGAAAGTTAGATTGTTGTATATATATTTTGCACTAGAACATTAATGAATAAATTCATTCCAGCAAATTTCTTCTTTTTCTATTCATCTTTTCGTGGTATCAAAGCAAGGTTGAGACCACGATTCGTTGATGCACTTTAATTTCTCGTGCAGAACCTTCCCAGCCTTTCAATCATCATGGCCACCAGCAATGAAACTCCTACTTCCGGGAACACTGCTACTTCTCCTGACTTGTCCAATTCAGAATCTGTACCAATTTTTTCGAAGGCTGACATCTCAAATCCTTACTTCACTCACCACTCGGATCATCCAGGTTTGGTTTTAGTTTCCAAGCCATTGAATAGAGACAATTATTCAAGTTGGAAAAGGGCTATGACCCTAGCCTTGAACTCCAAGAACAAGCTTGGATTCATCAATGGTTTTATCGAAGCTCCCTCAGAGAAGATAGATCCCGAAGGCTTTGCAACTTGGTCGCGATGTAACGACATGGTTCATTCTTGGTTCGTCAATACTCTCATCCCAGAAATCGCAGACAACGTGATTTATTAATCTACTGCTTATGAAGTTTTGGAAGACCTCCGTGAGCGATTCTCTCAAAGCAATGCGCCTCACATCTTTGAAATTTAGTGAGATATTGCTTATCTTCGACAAGATCAGCTCTCCGTCTCTGTTTATTACACCAAATTGAAGGGCTTATGGGATGAATTGGCTTCTTATTCAGACACTGTACATGGAGCTCAAGCAGATCAACAGAAATTGATGCAATTTTAATGGGTTTAAATGAAACTTATAGTGCAATTCGTGGACAAATTCTTCTGATGAATCTTCTCCCTTTAGTTTGCCAAGCCTATTCTTTGGTTTCTCAAGAAGAGAAACGAAGACTCATTAGTGCCACACAAACTACAATCGACCTTGGTGGAAGCGTTGCTATGGTTGTGCGTCACAATAATGGTGAAAAAATGAAATTTTCGGCAGGAGCATATCGCCCAGGAGTTCGTTCATCTCAGGTACCGGACATCCGATATCAGATACCGGACGTCCGATCGGACCGTTCTTCTTCTGCACGTAGAGAGCGATGCTATGATCAAGATCGACGTCATTCTGGATCAGGAAGGGGACGACCTTAGTGCACTTACTATGGAGAGATGGGCCATTGGATCCAAAAGTGTTTTCAATTACATGGATATCCACCGGGTCATCCCAAAGGCAAAAATGAATTCAGGACAAAATCCAAATCAGCATAAGGGGTCTTCTGTGGCTAACCAGGTATCGGAGGTGTCATACAACGATGAAGAGAAACCTGTAGTTTCATTATCAGAAGCCCAACTCAAACAACTTATATCACTTCTTAACAATCACGATGAGGTTTCTAGTACCAAAGCAAATGCGATCACCAAGCCAGGTTTGTCTAACGTCACTTCCCGCAATTGGATTATTGACAATGGGGCGACTGATCACATTGTTTCATCATCTACATTGTTGTACAAAGATAAAAATTGTTCGTTACCACCCGTACTGTTTCCTAGCGGAGAAAAGGCGAACATTGTTGCCAAAGGATCTTTGCCTTTAAATTCCGTCTATTATTTGCATGATGTATTATCTGTGCCTACATTTAAAGTTAATTTGATGTCAATTAGTCGTTTGACAAAAAGTCTAAATTGTTCAGTAACATTTTTCCCTTATTGGTGTATTTTGCAGGATTTGGATATGAGGAGGACGATTGGTTTGGGTAAACAACGTGGCGGACTATACTATCTAGTAGCACTGGCAATGAAGAAATCTTCCATCAAACCGTCCTCAAATACAAACTGACCAGCCTGCAACATCACCATTTCATCCACCGACCTCTGGCATAGTCGCTTAGACTATGTATCGCCCTCTCGCTTAAGTTTCATTGCTAGGAATTTTTAAAATTTTTCCGTTGAGTCGAATAATGCTTGCCATATATGTCCTTTGGCTAAGCAGAGTTGTTTACCCTTCGGTACTAGTACTATTTCCTCTACAAAACCATTTGATATTATATATTGTGATATTTGGGGTCGTTATCGACACCCTTCTCTTTCTGGTGCTAATTACTTTCTTACCATTGTTGATGATTATACACGTTTCACTTGGATATTTTTAATGCGTCACAAGAATGAAGCGCAATTACTTTTAAAACGCTTCTTCAACTATGTTCTTACTCAATTTGAAACTCTCATCACAACTCTTCGAAGTGATAATGGTGGGGAATTTATCTCACTCCGTTCCTTTTTCCACGATAATGGTGTCATTTCTCAACACTCTTGTGTTTACACCCCTCAACAAAATGGGGTTGTAGAACGCAAACATCGTCATATTCTACAGGTGGCACGTGCTCTCAAATTTCATGCTCAGCTCCCCCCATAATTTTGGGGAGAATGTGCTCTTACTGCTGTCCACATCATTAATCGGTTACCTTCATCGGTTCTCTCCTTCAAAACTCCTTTCAAACTTCTTTATTCAAAATCGCCCTCGTACTCTCATCTCCGTGTGTTTGATTGTCTTGCTTATGCCACTAACGTTCACACTTCTCACAAATTTGATCATCGTGCTATGCCTTCTGTCTTCATCGGCTATCCTATCGGCCAAAAAGCATATAAACTATTCGATCTATCATACAAATTCATGATCATATTTTTCCGTATGCTTTTGTCCAGCCCATTTCTGATACATCTCCTTCGGCCCATTCTCCAGGCCCAATTCCATTATTGACTCCTGACTCACTTTGCCTCACTCACTCAACCTTCGACCCAAATCCCCCCAAATCTTCCCCACCCCCTCTCGACCACACAGTTNTTGTCTTGCTTATGCCACTAACGTTCACACTTCTCACAAATTTGATCATCGTGCTATGCCTTCTGTCTTCATCGGCTATCCTATCGGCCAAAAAGCATATAAACTATTCGATCTATCATACAAATTCATGATCATATTTTTCCGTATGCTTTTGTCCAGCCCATTTCTGATACATCTCCTTCGGCCCATTCTCCAGGCCCAATTCCATTATTGACTCCTGACTCACTTTGCCTCACTCACTCAACCTTCGACCCAAATCCCCCCAAATCTTCCCCACCCCCTCTCGACCACACAGTTCCTCCATCTCTTGCAGTACAAACTACCATTGACCCATTTACCTCTGGTCCACAATCCCCGATGCCTGTACCCTCGCCCAAAAGCCCCACTTTACCACACGAGCCACTCCGCCATTCTAGCCGCCACACTGCTCCACCAGTAAAGCTCAACGATTATGTCTGCTCCAACGTTTACTCCCGCCAATCGCATTCCTCCATTCCAGGTCCGACCAGAGGTACACGCTATCCACTGGCCAATTATGTTTCTTATCACAGATATACACCTGCATACAGATCCTTTGTTGCTCAACTCAGTAATGTTACAGAACCCAGATCTTATTCGGAGGCCACTGCTCATCCGGCATGGCAAGAGGCAATGCGCTCCGAATTGCAGGCCTTTCAGGCCAATGGCACTTGGTCTCTCACCCATCTTCCGGCTGGTAAGTCTCCTATTGGTTGTCGTTGGGTTTACAAGATCAAGCTTAAGACTGATGTATCCATTGAGTGGTACAAAGCACAACTTGTGGCAAAACGTTTCACTCAGTTGGAGGGGATTGATTATTAGGATGCTTTTTCTCCAACAGCCAAGATCACCTCTGTTCGTTGTTTGTTGGCTTTAGCTGCTGCCCTTGGCTGTCCCTTCATCAACTAGATGTTAATAATGCTTTTCTCCATGGGGACCTCCACGAAGAAATCTACATGTTTCAGCCGCCAGGGCTTCGGCGACAGGGGGAGAAACACTTGGTTTGTCACCTCCACAAGTCCTTCTATGCGTTGAAACAAGCTTCCCGCCAATGGTTCGCTAAATTCTCTAAGGCCATCCATTCAGTTGGGTTTGAACAATCAAAAGATGATTACTCTCTATTCATCAAGAAGCAAGGCGAGTCCTTTACTGCTCTTTTGATATATGTTGATGACATTTTAATTACTGGCAATGATCCTGTCAGTATAACCGATATCAAGAAGTTCCTACATAATAAATTCCGCCTTAAAGATCTTGGTAACTTGAAGTACTTTCTTGGCATTGAGATTTCTACATCTAAGAATGGCATTTTTATTTCTCAACGAAAGTATGCATCAGAAATCATTAAGAATGTAGGGTTATTGGGAGCAGCTCCCATCGACACTCCCATGGACCGTGGTTTAAAACTGTCTGATTAGGGTGAGCTACTCAAAGATCCATAGCGATATAGATGATTAGTTGGGAGATTAATATATCTCACAGTTTCAAGGCCGGATATTATGTATTCTGTCTATATATTGAGTAGGTTTATGTATCAACCTCGAAAGGATCATTGGAAAGCAACTTTACGAGTTGTGCGTTATTTAGAATCTGCCCCTGGCCAAGGCCTTTTCTTCTCCTCATCCAGTGATCTTTAACTGCGGGCCTACTTTGACTCGGATTGGGCAGGTTGTCTACTTACGAGGAGGTCTACTACAGGGTATTGTGTATTTCTAGGCCCCTCGCTAATTTCGTGGAGATCGAAGTGACAGAAAACAGTCTCCCTTTCTTCAGCCGAAGCAGAGTACCGTGCAATGACTGGAGCTTGTTGCGAATTGACATGGCTTCGTTATTTGCTCAAAGACTTTGGGGTTTTACATCAAGATTTTGCCTTACTGTCTTGTGACAATAAGGCAGCATTACACATAGTATCAAATGCTATTTTTCATGAACGTACAAGACACATAGAGATGAATTGTCATTTTATAAGAGACAAGATTCGAGATGGTTCAGTGGAGACGAGATTTGTGAATTCTACAAATCAACTAGCTGATGTATTGACCAAAGCTTTGGGAAAGGAGTTCTTCATACCTATGGTTCGCAAGTTGGGAGTGCAAGACATCCACTCTCCAACTTGAGGGGGAGTGTTGGAAAGTAGAATATATTATATGATTTGTATTGATAGAAAATATTGGTTTTCCTTTTGTAGTCCTTAATTATGGTGATTACCTTGTATAGAAAGTTAGATTGCTGTATATATATTTTGCACTAGAACATTAATGAATAAATTCATTCCAGCAAATTTCTTCTTTAAAAAATAAATGGGGCGATAAATGAAGTAGGGGACATGCCCAGCCTCAATCCTGCCCCGTCCCGTTTTAAACAGGTATATATATGAGGTAACGTAACAAAAATACCCGACGGAACGAAGGTGAGAATGGACGACTCATCCCATACCCACTCCGTTGTCATCCTTAGGAAAATCTAAGCAAATGTCACCAAAATGGATAACTTACACTATTGTGGCATTTTTATTTTTATTTTGGGAGCGTATGTATTGCCACAACAGTTCCATGATGATGACATTTGTCTTTTCGTCCGAGAACTTCGTTAAGAGTGTGTCAAAAACTTATATGTCCTTATATTTTTAACTAAGAAAAAATAAGAAATATAAAAGTGCGATAAAATATTTTTCCCTCATTTCAAAGCACGTTAATATAATTTTTGTTGATAAATCATCACTAGAGACTAGATGGGTTCATCAATAGAAGATTGAGGATAAGAGGTTTCTTACATAGTATAACCATCTTTGTTTTCAAACTTTCATACATACTACTTTGCATCAAAATTAATTTCTTTTAAGCGTTTGATCACTATTTGAATGATTAGTTAACCGTAATGAGATCGAGAGGACATTTATGAGTTTAAATCATAACAATGAAAATCATAAATTTGGATATGAGATAAATAACACTCTTTATGGTTTGTTTGATCACGTGTGAATTTCCTAGCATTTAATGCATTTTGTTCGTATTGATAGTGTCTTCTACAATAGAAACTGTGAAATAAACTAAGAAAATCCGAGCTATTGCATGATGGTATTGTCAAAGCGATAAAGTGAAATTAAACCAAGTAAACCAATTGTATTAAATGTGACCAAAACTTTTTAACTTTTTCATTAGTTTTTAGTTCAAATCACCAATAAATTCCTTTTTATATCTAGCAACTATTCAAGTAGGGTTAGAATTAACTAAATCAATAATAAGTACACATTTTTTTGTGGAACTAACATGCAGCTTACAATATACTTTTACTTCTTATCGTGATACCGCACACTTACAATTTCACTCATAACTTCTGGAACCAAGGATGTCTTTAGCCTAAAAATTTCAGGGCAAAACCCGAGACTCAAGATAGAATTTATTTTGACTAGCGTGGTATGACCAAATCTAGTTATTTAAGTTTGGGAAGTTGTGTTATTTATCAACAATGGTATTATATCACTGGCCTAGAAGACACAATTAAGCGAATAATTGACTTGAATAATTGAGATTATTACGTAATAATACATAACTGGTGTTGTAGCACTAGTACTGGTGCTGATAGTACTATTCAAGTTCGGGACAATATTGACTTGAATATCTGACAATTTCCAAAATCATAGAATTAAAACATAAATTAATCAAAATAAAAATAAAAAATTAAAGTAGTAGGAGAACTTCTCTTTGACGTGTAGCCAGTAGGAACATTTTACTTTTAAGAAACAAATGTAACATTTTTTATGCATCATGTTGCATTAAATTATCATTATTTTTGTTAAAACAAAACTTACCAAATCAGGGTAGGTTTATCAATCTCAATGGATATTCTCTATTTGATGCCAAGTATGTCTTTTTTTCTATTATTATTATTATATTCATCTGGTTAAAAAATTATTTATTCTTATAATTTTTTTAATACAATACAAAAAATAAATTTGTTAAAGAAAAATTTATTAACTAGAGTTTAGTTCAGTATTCTAAAAAACATAAAGCATTGTTAGTCGATAAAGTCAAACTTCAAGCTTTTACGAGTCTAAATTTGAAAAAAAAAAAATTCTTATCTTCGATATATTTTATTATTCTAAAACTACTGAATAAATAAATTAATGTATACCAAGAATCTATAATGATAATGATCATTATTTTTCATTTAAATTAATTCTTAAGACTTAATTTTCAAATTTCAAATAAATAAATCTCCACGTGGTTTTATTTAATTAACGTTGTTATTTCTTTATTATTTTGCACAACATGCTTGGCGTATCTAAATCAAGTTTGTAGATATTCATATTATTTCTAGATTTTGATTGATTAACATTGTTCTTAATATTATAACTAATGTAAAAAAAGTCGGAATTTTGTCGTATTGTCTTGTGTAATCTTTTGTGTGAATTTACTGTATAGTATTATTTTAATAGCATGTTTTAATTAAGACGTTTAAATTTCAATAAAATATTGCATTACCAATACACCAAAATAATGCATTGTACTTTATTAAACCCTAGTCACCATCAATAAAAAAAAAAAAAAAATCAACACTCAAGCACTACGATTGTTACTGTTTCCCCGTAAAGCAGGATGGTATACTTCTTTAATGTATATTCATGTAAGTGAAACAATTTTCGACGAATTGTAAGCACAAACAACTCTCAGAGCAACATTAAGACTGTGTTTGATATGAAAAAAATTTCATGGAACTAGGAATTCAAATTCCATCTTCCACCAATTTGCTTGTTTGATAGAAATAATTTTCTTGGAAATTGGAATTAAACCTTTGTTTTTTATTATTTTTTTTTTTATTTTTTCACACGGTGACATTTTCTTTGTTTTGCTTGAATT
>CAIGRL010207344.1:0-19995 GCA_903798325.1 Fraxinus xanthoxyloides | reverse complement strand
ATGAAATTTGTTAACAATGTTAAATAAAAAAAAAAAATCGACCAGAAAGTGGGAAAATGTTTTCCCTCATTTCAAGGAAAAAGGTGGGGAGAGGGAAAATATTTTCTAGACAAAATTTGGCCATCAAACACCACTATTACATGGAAAAGGAAAATATTTTCCATTTTTCATGAAAGATTTGACCAATCAAATAGCCCCTTAAAGTTGACGAGTTCGAGTTGACTATTCTACTTTTCTTGTTTATATTTTCAAAAGCTGAATCAAGGAAAATTGGAAAAATAATTTTGTATTGACCTTTAAGGAACAAATGTATATAATTAGAAAGAAATTTATTTGATTTTTTAAATTTAAATTTATTTTTATATTTACATTATGCCACTATTTTCATTCTCATTCTTCTATTCATTTTCAACCACATATTCTTCAATAAAATAATATTTTTCATCACATCAGTATCTTTTGCTTCTTATTTAACCACACATTCTCCATCAATCTATTATTCCAAAATATATTATTCCAAAATAATGTGACACAAACACACCCTATGTGTGTTCACAAATCAGAATGTGATGGTGGATATTTCAATTTTGCCACCACAAATTTCTACCAAAGTAACTTCATGTTTGTTAAAATATGAAAAATGTAATTATTCGAATTTGTAGTATGTAGAACTCAAATTTATCTAACCATTACGATAACAATGGTAAAAGCCATTCTTTGGCCTCAGTTGGAAAACACGATTTTGACACCTTTAAGTCCAATACTTCATAAGAAATATTCTAAATCACATTAAGAGCATGTTCTATCGTGCTTAAAAGAACTTTTTAAGTTACTTATATTTTAAATACAATACTTTTAACAAATTATAATAATAAAAATACTTTTATCTAGAAAGGATGTATAACCAAATATTGCTCTAAATTACACATGGACCTGCATGTGAACTTATCATTTCCGAGTACCATATTTGATCGATACACACTCAATATTACATTCCAAAAATCATATTTCCTCTACAGCTAGTTTCTGCATTCACACTCTTGGTAATGGGACTCTTTTAACTGTATGTGCCACCCTCAATCAAAATCTCTCCTGAGTAATTCTTTTTCTTCTTGAGGAGAAAACCCTTATTCTGGAGAACTCGTTTGTTGTCTTCATCGGGGGTGAGGAGGCCCCTCCCCTTTTTTGTTTCGGTTTCGCTCAGCAGAATTGCTTCCTTTTATCTTATGTTCATTTTTCCTAGCCATCTTACTTGCAGGAAAATGTAATCGAGCCATTAGAGGTCTAGGTGCCCGCGATTTCAGGTCCAAACCTCTGACACAAACAAATCCTGCAATAAGATTTCAAATGACATAAAGTGCGACTAGACAATATAATAAACAAAATCATCGTATTAAACATGCATTTAATGTCAATTATTAAGAACTTGAAAGCAGGGGCACATATTCTGTCTATGTCGTAGCATCTTAAAATGTTCGTAGGTTAGACTAAACACTGTTGATCTACATGCTTCCCTCCCTACTTTCCTCTATAATCTATTTATTTTCCCTTCTTTCAGGTTAAATAGTTCATTAGTTTATTGAAATTCTAGGTCTTTTCATCTTATCAAATATGAATTATTTTACATGATTGTCATCGTAAGAGACAGTTCATACCTTTCCAAAAGCAGTATTGAATATCTTCAGCTGGCAAGCCTGGCAAACACCAATATTCTTTCCGTAAGCCACTTTTTCATTATATCAAGCTATAAATTAATCACTATATGTACCTTTGAAAATGGTCGAGACAGAGGTTCCGAAGAAAACTGTTCGTCTTGGCAGGTTCCATAACAAATTTCTTGGAACATCAATAGGATTAAGACTGGATTCATGATCAGCGAATACCTGCAAAAGCATTAATTGTGCATCATAATCTCCATTTATTTGATGGATCAAGCTACATGTACCTAATATTCTACATAATGGATTACCGAATCGACAATTGGCGGCCCCCTATTGGGGGAAGAATAATCCTTATTTGATTCATAAAGATGAGAACATAATTCTCTCCTTATACAATGGACAATATACTCCCTTCTGCTGATTCATGGTACCTTTAATACTTATTAGAGACAAATTAACCAATAATAAGAATTAGATTTACCTCATTGACTTGGAAGTATGTGCCATTGAGTGGGAAGCTACCTCTCATTGCTGTTCTGCACGGTATCTGCAACACGATAAGTAATTTAGCTAAAAAGGTCATCTATGTCTATGGTTTTGCTTTTATTGGTGATAATTCTCATTAGGTATATCATTCTTGTGCTGCTCACCAGAAGTGTGCCTCTCACAGTTTGTGATTGTGTTTCTCTTACACTGTTGCATGAAAGGCATGTCTTCTTATCGCACAGTCCCCCTAAATCCTGAGAATCGCATTTACTTTCAGGAGGTTGAATTGAATCTGCGGTTTCACCTGGTTCAGATGATGGCAAATTGGGTCAAATGGTATGCAAATAAGAGAGCATGACAACTAACTATATTTTTGTCAAATCTATTCTTTTCCACTCGAATTAAACTTCTTAAAAACCTTATTTAATTATTGACAAAGCTATTTTATCTAACATTAATAATTCAAACCAAATAAGAAGTTTTGCAGATTTTAAACGCAAACCAATAAATATACAGTGGCTCTAAAAGTTGTCACCAATGACATTTGATTTAAAACAGAGTATCAAAGGGTTTCAGGTTTCTTTCACCATGAGATACTGTCTTTGTTATTATGTGGACATTTGGGGTGTATAGAAGTGATTCAGCACCATGTAACTCTAGTGCTTACCGGGTGTCCATATAGCAAGAAGGTACGGACTAGGATCATCAAGCTCTCGTCGGTCCAGCTAAGGTTAACAAATTTCATGGTCAGTGGGAATTAATTTGCATATAAGCAAAAATGTAAGAGTTAAAAACAGAGAAAAAAATTACTAACCCCTTTCAGAAGTGAATGTGAATCTGGGAGTTCGTACCTGCAGCAAATTAAGGTTCCGGAAAATGATTATCAATATCAGACTTGATTTTTAAAATAATTGGTCAAGTATCGGCAGAAATAGGTTTATTTAGGTGGCGGCGAAGTTCATTACTTAGAGTGGTTATCATGCAAAAGGTTGTGGGAGGTGTAACAGGTTTCTACAATAATGTCTGGTGATTGAGTAGAATCAATTTTCTAGCTTTTGTAGAATGAATACATTCTTTCTGACTAGCATAAATATACAGCCCCTGTTTGATGCCCATTAAAAAGAGTTTTTTGGGAAAAATGAGTTTGGGAACAGTGATTGTTTGAAGAATGTGTGATCCGAAACTAGGGAAAAAATTTGTGTTTATGTGCAAAATATATTATTTGTGAGGATGTGTGGTTGAAAATGAGTTTTTAGAGAATGGTAGACAAACAGGGGCATAATAGCTTTAATTAACGGTCAGGTGCATAGTTATGTATTAAGTTGATGCTTGGCCATGTAGTGGCTTACATGTTTTGTTCCAAAACAGAACTTCCAAATATAGCAACTTGAATTGCATGTGCATTGTATACATTTTTGCTTTACTAAATGTGATTTGAACATTTGTCTGGTCACACTTAATTCTTGTATAATTTCATACTTAATGAGTTCTAATACTTACACTTGGTGCTCTGTCCGTAATCGATTCACATTCTTCAGTTTGGGCATTGGAATAGAAGCAAGTGCTGGACTCAAAGCAACCAGGGCCTTGGACATATCTCCTTGTTGCATTTCCATGCTGTGTTCTTGCATAAAGCTCTGCAAATTTGTAGTGAATTGTTCTATATTGAGTTCAATGGTAGGGATTTCATCGGGATCCTCATAGAATGCATCTTCAATATCAGTTTCTGATACTTCTGTAAATTGTTCAGGTGTTGTTGGTTCTTCAATAATAGGATCATGTGATCCCATACTTAACCCTGTTCCTCTGTTTAAGTTATCCTCCAATGGAGGTAGTGGTAAAGGCCTTAATGTTATACAAGAGTTTTTATCTGCGGTTGTGGGTGCAGCTGAACTTACTATACGTCCCTCTTCTGGTCCTGGAAGAGCAAGTCGTGCACTGCACCAAATGTATGTATTCATCATATTGGCATGTATGTGTCTTAAATTTACGTAGAGTCAATTTCTGATGAGCTTTATGTTGTTGTCATTTACAAGTGTATATGATTATTGAGACCAATGTCTAACCTTGCAAAAGCGCTGGCAAAGTGTCGGCATTCTCCTCTCATTGGGCACACATTACAATTTGGCTCTCTCTTTGTGCAGAAAACCTGTATTGGTATAAAAAAATATTGCCTGATAAAAAGTCTTTTCCATGTGGTCAGTGTAAATGATTTCTAATATGTACCAAAAGAGAAAAAAATAAAATAAATGATTATAATATAGTAATAATGAGCTCTAAGGAATGTGAGGTCATACCTTCCCAAATGTTATCATTTGATAGTGTAGTTCATACCTGTAGTTCCATTGTATATTATTCAGCAAAACATCTAAGGGTATGTCATGACAGTTTTTCACATGGAATTCTTATGATAGAGTAAAATGTGATTCTAATTAACAGAGTCGTTCTGAGCAAGTAAATTACAAGGTTTTCTGATCCAGGTTACAGAGTCTGGGCCAAAGATATTTCTGTATCGATTCCAGCACTGGATATCTGCTTGCAAACACGATTAATTTCAGGAATGGTTGGTAAAAAATTTGTTGATTATGAAAAATATATACTCACAGTTCAAGGAGATGCAATTGGAGTGATTCAGGAAGTGGTTGGAGAGGAACCCATCCAAGTCGCACAGCAATTCGTCCAACGTTTGTGTCAACCTAACAAACTGAACAGTTAGTGCAACATTTTATTTTCCTTGTAACTATAAGAGATCCATAACTGGTAATTGCCCTTACTGGGAAAGCAAGATGATGAAGTGTTAAGAGGCGTACACACTCCACACTCTTTAGCCCCAGTCCTCGTATGCTTAATAGGTAATCTCTACAAGACATTGTTTTTCATTGAAGTCGGAATGTGATTTTTGGAGATGGATAAATATTTTGATTAATACATGATCAGATTAGTTTCTTTGAGAAAGCTTACTTGGATTTGTCTGGTGGAACATATCTTAACCATTCTAGATCGATTCTTCCATGTTCTCGAACAAGTCGATCCAGAAAATCCTACAGAAATATGCGACCAATGTTGCCTTGGATTTTAGTGTTTCAAAAAGTAGACACTTCTAGTGGAGTATTATTAAAATTATTCTCTATACCTTAATTCGCTCTGCTAGCATGTTGTTCATTCCCCTTTCCTTTATTGTTTCAGAAATCTCACGAACATTAGCATTTCTTAATGCTACATAGTCCAGAGAATCCATTGTGTCCTTGCTTCTTTCTTGTTGTCCAATCTTCAATTCAACCTGCTTTCTCAAGCTGTCCCAATTAAATGCTTCCATCTTTTCCTTTTCAACTTTTCTCTTTCTTACATTTGAGGTTCTGGTACCTATCTGATTGGATGGTTCACTCAAAGAAGAGACTTGCTCGAATCCTTTTGCTTTAGTTCCATTTGCCAGGTGTTTCAGATTATCTGCAATAGTTTTCTCTTGGACATCAAAATTTTGTACTGCTAAACTAGAGGAGTGAAGGTCTTGCCATACATTACCGCTTGGCTTTTCACTGAGCACTTCAGCATGTCTATTTGGTTCTGTCACAAAGATTCTTCCTGGCTGAAATGTCTCATTCTTCTGTTCTTGGTTACAGTCGATGGAACGTCGACCCTTTATGGAGTGGGACCCTGCTGGTAAACCAATTTGCTGTTCCTGGTGGATGCTTGAAATTGTATGGTCCGCTCTTGATTCTTGAAATGTTGGTATTCCAGTCTGCTGGGTGATGAAACTACTGTCTGCATGTGGTCCTACACAATCCTGTGTATGTCCTGCACTGGTTTCCGGGGTTATTTCAAAAGTTGTTGAAGTCATAGAAGACATGGTTTTTTTCTCTGAAAGCCCAAGGAAGCGTGCTTCCCATTCTTCCAAGTCCGTTGTCGTGCTGAAATGATAATTACTGGACAGAGGAACAAGTGTCTGATGATGCATCCCGTCACCAGTGAAAGGATAAGCATGTGGTACACTGCCACTATCCAGTTTCAGGTTTTGTCCATTGGTCACTGGATTTTCTAATTGCTGATTACCAAGCAAGGGTCTCTTATCTGGAAATGAACTTCCGGTTACTCGATACTGATATTCCTGGAGTGCTGTGATTTTTTCAGCCTGTTGGAAAGAATTAGCACCATATTTTTTTCTGAAATTGCATCTATTTTTTTGATCTTTAAATTCTGAATCAGTGGCTAGAAAAAAGAAGGTTTCCGTAGAACTTTGTGATGACATGCCATCTTCCTCTCTTCTTCTGTCATGTACGTTGGTTAAAAATCTCGTTGTTCTCGTCTTGTCATTTTCTGCCCCGTGTTCACATGATTGCCTGGATGTTATGCAGCTGAAGTTGTATACTGGGTGCCTCATCATTCTGTGGTCATAAATTTTGTTTCGGCCAGGATACTTTATTTGAACCTGTCGTCCTTCGACCAATGGACTTCCACCATTTTGGTAGCATGTTGGCTTGATGGTTGTCGTTTGGGGAGGGAACTTGGCTGCAAGAGACATGTAGGCGGAGCTGCATGCATGTGAAGAGAAAATATAGTGATAATTAGCTCCTGTTGTTAATCTTGTTTTGTCCCTAAGAATCCTGCCAAGAACATTGATTTTACCTTGAAAGATGATCCGACACATTCTGTGTGAGAAACACTCCTATTACTGAGTCTACTACGGATCCTTTCCATTTGGAGAACCTTCTATCTCCTGCAAATAGTCCAATCTTGTTTCAAGTAATCAACCATTACTTCATGCATTTTGTTCAGGTAAATCAAGATTATTTCTTTTTAGTTAATATTTGGAACGGTTTATGAATTTATATGGTAAACATGAAAAGAAAAAGTTGGTAAATAGAGTTGTTAAAAAGCTTTAGCTCAACAATATGTCTTCCTTTCCATATTTAAAAGTGACGTGGCTAAAAGAACACTCGTTACGTTAAAGCAGCAAGAAACGTAGGGTCTGGAATTTGGGTGGGAAGAAAATGAATTTCAGGGATTGAATTGCCTAAAATTGTTTTTCTAGGAATTACTAATTAATTGTGTTTGATTGGTAATGTTGAAATTTTGGATCTTTTGGTGTTCGTTTGACTTTGTTTTGCACAGAAAATTGTACATTAAAGGAAAAAAATTTACAATTGTACATAGAATTTTTTTTCATTGCCAAAAAAATAAAAATAAAATTGGAAACCATTTTCCCACCACGTTGGTGGGAAAACCTATTCCACAAAATCATGGGAAAAGGAAACACATGGCGGGTTGGAGGAAAACATTTTCCATGGAAATTTTTGGCTATCAAACATGGCAAAAGTGGGAATTGGAATTTCAATTCCATTTTCCATGGAAAATAATGGGCTATCAAACATGCCCTTAATGTTACAACTTATATCCCATGTTTACATGTGTGTCTTAACATTATGGACTACGAGCTGAATCAGTTATGTCAAAGAGTATCTTCAAAAGAATAATTTGTTCACTAAATGTAAAATCATCGATAGAATGGTTTGTCGGGGAAATTTAATAGGTTCCAAGGGGATAAGAATCCCACATTTGAAAATGATGAAAAGAATATATACTGTAGAAATATTATATGAATCCCACGGTGGAAAAAGATAAGCCCATAAACATATTATAAGGGTTGGATAGTATATAGTTTAAACTTATTATAGTAGTAAGTGTAGATGGCAAGGTACAATTGAGTGCGTTTGGCCGCTCATAAAGGGTGTGAGCGGTGAGCCGCTAGTGGTGCATTATGCACTCCACAATAGTGTGAGGTGCATTTGACGTGGTGTTAAATCTTTTCAGTCATTGATTTAAAGCGATTAAAATGTGATTAAATCCAGCTTGCTAATTGGATCAAAGGATGTGCATGTTGGTAAAATGCAATCTCAATAGTTAGATTAATGCGTTAGTTTATCATCAACAATCAAGTGATTTAATCACCGTAACTATCAATTGCCCACTATACAAACAACCATACATATGGTTTATATTAAAATATATAAAGTTTGTTAGGTGTACTTGAGGTTCTATTAAATCTTCTCAGTCATTGATTTGAGGTGATCAGAAGATGACGAAATCATGTGGTGGATTAGATCAAAGGATGTGTATTTTGGCCAAAACAATATCTACGATTAGATTAAAGTGTTAGTTGATCATCAGCGGTTAACTTACTTAATCATACAAAGAGAATACACGATATAAAGGGATAAGAAACCATGCAGTGTGTGCGCATATAGAGAAAAGTGTTAGAAAGATAAAAATTAGAGTGAGGTACATGTGTATATGTCTAGGATGCACCGATACGAACACGCAGACAGGTAGGGGTTATCATTTTAATATGTACCTAACCTTCCTAGTCGAAGCCGAGAACTAATCGGGTCCCAAATGATTCTCGATTCTTGAACTAAAACCGTGGGTATCCGACTTTGGAATTGAATTTGTCATTTTTATAAGTTTTTTTTATTTTTTACAATTTATTCACCCTGACAGAATGACTGCGCCCAACAAATAGCAAGTTTGTAAGGTCCTTGTAGTAAGTACACTAATCAATCAGATTCATTCATTTAAATAATTGAATTACATCACTCTCGCTTGTAGACACTCACGACCGTACTTACATGTTGCCTATCCTACAAACCCTTTTTGGGGCATCGCAACAAATCCACGACCAGAATTGGATATTTTAGGCTAGATATTGGATGTTATTGGGTGGAATATTTGTAGTGGATTAAAAAAGTATTTAAATACGTATTTGACGACATATTACATTTCTTTTGCTAGTTATTGGGAATATATTTTGTATTGTCAATTCGTAATTTTTAAAAAAATTATGGATAGAACAGAACCCGAACCAGAATTGACGATTCGGGTTCGGTTCCAGTACTTATGTTGACCAAAATGACTTTATTTACGAAATACTTGAAGTTTAATAGATGTTCTGAGTATTGAAATACCGGATCGACCCACTCGATGTCCAAGCCTACCGATAGGTTATTTTGGTAATTGGAGTTAAAAATCACATGAGTAGGTTAATATTGCAAGGGTCCTTTTGCAATGGGTCAAACCTTCCCACGATCTAGCTCATTTTGAATTAATAAGACCTTGTAGAACACAAGTTTTAAAAAAGCAAAAGCCCAATATTACTTTAGCACTACAAGAAAAACATATGATAACATGAAAAACGGTTTCTCTTCTCTTCCCCAATTTGCATTCAGGTTATCTACATTCAAAATTAATCTATGTCTAACAGATCTACACAGAACCGTCTCTTCCTCTCCCCTTTGTTGCTTTACCAAGTGCTAACTGGCATTTTGTGTGTCGATCCATTGTTGTCTCTTAGTTTCTTCGCAATTTCTTCTCTTTTTTCATACAAAAAGTGTCGCTATATGTTGACGACTTGAGTGAATATGAAAAAAGGGGGGACACGCCAAGTGGCAAATATGACACATATCTAGTCATGTTCAACACGTGTCGATGTCCGACACTCTGGCCTTTCCATCCATTAGATAACATGTAGCGGCATAAATTGAGTATTAATTTCTTGTAGGGAGAGGTTGATAGCGTAAGGAAGCTCTTGGATTATGAGATTTATTGAGTTAATTGATTTCATTTTCTCGAAAGTTTGTTGAACAACGTTTAATTCATAATTTTCTCTTTCTTGCTCATTTTTCGTTTTTATTTCCATTGCATTCATTACTTGTTTGAGATATTTTCCAAACAAGTAGAAGGTACTGGAGACTCAAATGTAAAATAATCTACTATTATACTGGCCATTTAGTTTGATACCCTAGCATATGAGGAGGTAAAAAGTCATGTTACCTCTTGGAAAAGGTAATTAATGATAAATTGGACTTCATAATGAGTAAAAATACATTGAGATCAATTGATCTTCCGCCAGGATCGAAACCTATTGGCTGCAAATTGATCTTCAAAAATAAGATGAAAGTTGATAACCTTTGGAAAAGTTTAAAGCGAGACTAAGAGTTAGGTTTTATATGTTGTACAAGTTACAAGAACTACTGTAAGAATATTAATTTCTCTATTATCAATATATAAATTTGAAATACGTCAAATGGATGTAAAAGTAGTGTTCTTAGATATTGAACCAAAAGAATTTGTTATACTTGACAAGAGTACAAAGTGCAAATTTAAGTCACAATATGGACTTCATATGGGTTCCAAAAAAATAGCCCGAAAAATTGATCAAACAGTGTAGTTTCAAGATTGATTCATGTGCAAAAAGCAAATTTCATGAAAATAAAGGTGTTATATCTGTCTATGGACAAAATACTAATATCTCGTACACAAACTACTATAAGAGTGTTAATTGCTCTAGTATCAATGTATAAATTTGAAATACAAAGTGTTTCTAGATAGAGAGTTAGATGAAGAAATGTATATAAAATCAAAAGAATCGTTATACTAGATAAAAGTACAAAGCGCAAATTTAAGTCACAACATGGACTTAAATGGGCTCCAAAATGATAGCACATAAAATGATCGAGTATTATTAAAGTGATTTCAAGATTGATTCACATGCAAAAAGAGAATTTCTTGAAAATAAAAATGTTATAACTGTCCGTGGACGAAATCTAATATTTGGAACTAAAGAAGAAAACATTAAAGATGCTAAGCCATTATTTTCATCTATTAGGTGTTTAGATGTGATGTCGGATACCAAATTTTTTGGGAAAGAACACGGTATCATGCTAACCTAATCTTACTAAATTGAAAATCTAATGAGAAAATCATTATCGTTGCAAGACAATTACCTCAACTTTTGATTTAAGTATTAGATTATACCCTAAAAATGACTTTGAGCAGTCTCTCAATTGGAATATGCTCAAGTTAATGGATGTTAATGTATACTCTAATGTTAACTAGATCCTACCAAGCTTTTGAAGTAAAGAAAATTGAGCATGTTGCTAGTAAGATGTAGTGGCAAGGCCTATATAGAATATTAAACACTTAGAATGAGCAATTTATTATATGGTCTTAGAAGGATTCACCTATGCCAGTTGGATCAGTCGTAGAGATTATCGCATGTTAACTAGTGGGTGAATATTCACATTTGGTGGAGCCATACATTAGGGCTCTAAGAAGAGAACATGAATAGTGGACTCCACTATGACAAATTTATTTGTAGAACTCTCTTTTCCCAATAAAGAAGTTGAATGGTTTAGGTATTCATGAATAAAATTCTTGTTAAGGCAAAGTCAATGCCACCTACATCTTTACATAGCGATAGTGAAACAATATTATCTGAGCTTAATGTTCACCTAGAAATATTGGACGAAAACATAATTCAGCACGAGAATTGTCAGCCCATGATGTAATAACCATGAATTTATTAAGTCTAGTCAAAACTTGACAGATTCATTGGTGAAAGACCATGCAACACATCTAGTTTGGAAACTTCAAACTAGATGGGACTAAAGCCAACAAATAATTACCAATGATGGAAATTCAACACAACGCTTGAAACATCAAGATCTCATGTCAATGAGTAACATACATTGCATTAGTGGTTGCATGCACTGTACACGTCCCTAAGGAAAAAGGCTTGAGGCATGTAACAAGTAAAGTGATAAACTAATATTCTTTTAATAGACTTATAATAAGTTTTTATGGAGTACGTAATTAAATTAATGTTCTTTATAATTCTTCCTACATGAGAGTCGGGGATGGCATTGTCTCTTATGTGGCTTGGCTAGTTACTTAAACCCATGGAAAAACCAGGACATTAGACACGTGGCTAATTCACGTGTCAAGCATGTGAACGTGCGAGAATATGAAAAATCGTGTGTCATTTTTTCAGTTAACGGTTAGAACTTTGTCTTCCTCTATCATGTCACGATGATCAACCTTGAAAATTTTCAAATGAGTGAAGTTTCAAGTCCAAAAGACAACCAGTATCTAGGCATAAGTTTTGAAGCCGAAAGATAGATATAAAAAATTTAGTTCATTTGGTAAATGGTTGCAGATTGTTGAATAATATTTTCCAAAAAAAAATTAATTTGTTCCCACATTGGAAAACCATCAAATGGTTAGTTGGCAAAAATAAAAAGGATCCAAAGGGGTAAGAATCCCATATTGGAGAAAGAGAATATAATAGAAAATTCTAGAAGTATATCAGGACTCCAAGGGATAAGAATCCTACATTGAGAAAAGATTAGCCCACAAATCCAATTTATAAGGGATTGGGCTGAAAATAGTTTAAAATATTAAAGTGGTAATACTAATACAAGCAATACCACTAAATATGAGAATGCATTGCCTAGAAGCAAGCATGGAGTGGGAAGTGAGACCGTGGCTATGGTAGTGGCATATTATGCATGACACACAACGAATTGGTGCAAAGTGCAATTGAGGTTCTACTAGATCTTACAATCATTGATTCAAGGTGATCTTAATATGATGAAATCGAGCAGGTTATCAGACCAGAGATGCGTCTGTTCGCCAGATGCAATCTCAATCGTTAGCAATAGGCAGCAATGTTACTATTTGTTTCTTATAATAAATAACTACTGACGAAGATTTCGCAGTTTTATATTGCATATAAATAAATAAATAAAATTTTCATTCCTCTATGTTGTATTCCAGGTTTGATTTTTATTAAACAATTCACTAATTGGGTATCTAACATGCTGTGTAAAAAGTAAAAACCGCAAGTATTTGTTGGATTAGAGAATTGTGGTATAAAATATAATTAACTAGCATAAGCATGATATCAGTAATTATATTAAATTTCAGAGTTCTGCATGCAAATACCTTGAACAAGATGCATCCGTGCAATGAATGAGTCTACTCGTCCATGGAACACTTTCCTTTCCCCTTCCCACCTTCTTTCTCTTTCCTCATCCATCGTTTCTGTGCTTTCACTCCCTTCCTTTCCCATCAAAAGGTTCCACAATCTGTTAGTCTCAGGGTCGAGATCCACTTTTGGCCGTGGCTTGTGTTTCCTGAGTGGATTGAATTGCACATGTGGAACAATTACACTGTCTCTTTTGTACGGTACAAGTGCACTGTGCTCTGCCCCAACAATTTTCTTGCCATTATTAGCGATGTGTAGATCTTCGAAACGATCTATAATTTCAACGATTGAAGTTATACGTCTATGTTCCTCTAATGAGCCTGCACAAAAATAGAAAATCTGCTTGACTATTTCAAATAAAAAATTTGTATAAGACCCATTCAGGTTGATGCTAAATGTATAGCTTCGCAACATATAGCTACCTGCAGGTTCTTTGGTGGAATATTGGTAGCCTCGTGCACTCTTGCCTTCTTGCTTTAACACTTTGTCCATACTGAATGCTTGACCGGAGCATGCTGGTCCAGTGGTCTTTTTTTTCACTGACAAAGGAGCAGTAGAAGTTATACTTTGATTTCCTTGAGTTGATAGAGGGTCTCTCTGGGATGGATCCTTCAGATTCCAATTAGCAGTCTGGTTGTTGACATTTTTTGCTTCAGTGGTCTGATGGAATTTCTTCTGTGCAATTTTTTCTGTATAATGCACTTGAGATAAAGTATGTTGCTGCTGAATCTCACTTGTGACCTCGCTGACTACATTGTTTGACTTTTTGCCGGTGTTTTTTCCTTCAAGCTCAGGTTTTTGTAATCCATAATTCAGGTGTGATATGGAACTATTTTCATGGACACTTTCGGTGCCTCTTCCTTCAACCCGCCTTGAGCAATCTTTAAGAGCTGTAATACAAGAGGGCAAGCTGGGTGAGGTTTCATCAAATCTACCCTTGACCTTCTTTTTCTTATAAATTTCTGAACTTAACTGCCATAAGTTGCAGCTATCACTGCTATGCTGGCCTGTCTTAGAAACTCTATGGCACAATAGTTGAGAGCCTGTCTTGACAATTCCAGGATTTGTCCGCTGAGTGTCAGAATATTCTCTCTTTGATCCTCGTTCCTCAGTTATATCCGCCAAATCTTCTAGAAGATGAGACCTACTCTGCAGCATCAATTGCCTTTCTCTATCAAGCTTTGCTTTAGTGGCATTTGCTTGGATAACAAGCTGGGCTACTCCTCCACTGATGCATTGATTAACCTGTTTGTACCCACTCTGGCTGCCTCTCTGGTTTGTTTTGCCATTTCGCATATTCAAAATCCTTGCAATCACATTCAAAGTCCTGTCCTTCACTGTAGTTGGTGACACTACAGATGCAAGAGGTAACGACACTTGTTGCTGGATTTGATTTACAAAGCGGATGGAAGAATATAAATTCTCTGTTTCAGGTTTCTCTAAACTCAAATTGAAAGGCAACTTATTTTCATTATTGGTCTCCGCCTGATTACCACCTGTTCCTTCCTTGCTTTCCTTTTGGACTTCATTTTCCAATTCAAAATTTAACACTCTCCTACACGGTTTTGCTGCAGAGCTAAGATTAACAACTTTGACCTTATTTTTTGCATCAGTCAGTTGAGTAGAGGTCTTGATATCCTTTTTGGCTTTATATTTCCTTTTTCCCGAAGTATTTCCTTTGGGAGTATTATTGTTCATAGGAGCAGGTTTTGGAGTCCTTTGAGGTTTCCGTTCCACAATTACCTTTGGCCGGTGTTTTCTTCTTTTCGGTGGTTTCTGCTGTGGTGTCTTGTTCAGATCAATTCCCCCATAATTTTTGTCCTCAGAAATGTTCTTTTCCTGAAGTGATGTTGTCATGGCTGCAGATGATGAATCTAGTCTGTTCAAATGTTCATCATGGTTTCCCTGAACATCTTCAGGTAGTTGAGATATTTGGACATTTTCCGGCTTGTCTCTTTCCAGGCTTGAGATTGTGCCTATCAACAAATGTGGTACTGCTGCTACCTCGGGAAAAACATCTCTGGGTGGCTGAGATATTTTGACATTCTCTTGCTTATCTTTTTCAGGGCTCGAGATTTTGTCGACTAAAAAATGTGGTACTCCAGCTAGCTGCGAGCTCCTCAACTGCTTTTGCTCATCTGGTGTTACTGGCGCTGATTTGAAGGAGCCGGGTGCACTTGAGGATTCACCAGCTTCTGATCTTGGGGGTAAATTCAGGTTATAATTGAGCCGACAGGGGATAGGAAAAAAATCTGTTAACATACAGCATCCAATATATCAATTAGGGATTAAATTTCAATTATATTCTATGCGAAAATTTGTTGATGTTCATATTTTCTGTGAATATGATAACTGAGGTAAAGAACACTGTCAGTCACCAACTTAGAGGGAAGTTTCATGTTAGTCACCAAACTATATTTTNGCTTATCTTTTTCAGGGCTCGAGATTTTGTCGACTAAAAAATGTGGTACTCCAGCTAGCTGCGAGCTCCTCAACTGCTTTTGCTCATCTGGTGTTACTGGCGCTGATTTGAAGGAGCCGGGTGCACTTGAGGATTCACCAGCTTCTGATCTTGGGGGTAAATTCAGGTTATAATTGAGCCGACAGGGGATAGGAAAAAAATCTGTTAACATACAGCATCCAATATATCAATTAGGGATTAAATTTCAATTATATTCTATGCGAAAATTTGTTGATGTTCATATTTTCTGTGAATATGATAACTGAGGTAAAGAACACTGTCAGTCACCAACTTAGAGGGAAGTTTCATGTTAGTCACCAAACTATATTTTGTTCACTGGATTTTTTTTTTGCAGTTTAGTTTACTTACTCAACTGAAATCTGTTTAGTTTTTCTAACATAATCTCTGATGTGGAAGACCTCCATGTTAATGCCACGTCAAGTCTTTATCATTGGACATTCTGTCAACAACGCTTAACTTTCACCTATCATTATCTCAACCATGGAAGGGGGTCGGGTTAATCCCATGATAATCATATGCCCCATGAAGGATCATAACCAGTTGTTGGGCAACTAACACTTATTCACCTTTGTCTAAGGCATGAATAATATATTTTAACTAAGTGACCAAACTGAACAAAAAGAACATTTTGGTAACCATTTTTAGTACAAAATAAAGTTTACTGACTAACATGATGTTTCGCTAGTAGTTGAGTAACTAACAATGTTTTTAGCCTGAAAGAATGTCAAGTCCTGAATAAGGACTAGTATATGACGTTGAAATGAATGTATTCTTTTCTTAATACATATGAAAAGTGCAAACGAATTGTTTTGTTCCTTAATATATGGACTTGTAATTACTACATCGTGCAATATAATACATTTTTAACTATTTTTTTCTACTTTAATATTGTCAGTAATATTCAATTCACCTTACAAAACATGTCATAAATATATTATTCAAAAGTTGATTTGCTTACCATTTGGCAGATTTAGTTGGTTGTAACCCCTGATATCTTGGTTTGAGTGCAAGACATGATTTTGCTGAAGTATCAAACCGGTGGCTTCGTGCCCCGTCCAGTTCCTTTCAACTTGAGAATCTGGATGGAGAATTGTAGGCTTATCCACAACACGAGTTTTTTCCATTGGTGCATCATTTATGGCTGGAGCATATAGAGCATTCTTCATCCCAGGTAATTCTGTTAAAGGATTAACATTCCAAACAAGGCTATCATTGTGCAAATTCTGCACACTGGGGCAAAAGTTTCCAGCACTATGATTAAAGCCAATGAACCTCTCAACTGCATCAACATCTTGGTGATCATGCTCCTCGTTATTTAGATCCACAAATCGAATTGGACTGACATTCTGATGCCCATTACAGGTCGTCTCATCTTGTAACAACCCAGAGTAAATTCCAAGTAATTCCTGCCAATTTGTCATTTCCATCTGATTCCCTAACAATTCAGCTGGAGTGCCACTAGGCCTCTGCGGAAGTGGCTTCTCCGGTATCACAGGAATCCGTTAATTCCTTTTCTGCATCACTCCCTTCTCCCGAGGAACAAAAATTGCCTCCTCAAGTGTGTTTCGAATTCAAGTAACCTCACAAATATTCAAATTGTTATTTTGTATGCACTTCGGCTGTGTTCTTGTGCAACAAACTTCACTTATAATTGTCAGTAAATAAACTTTTGTATACCAAATTTCTTTTATATCAACTGATCATGTAAAACTCCCAAAAAATAATTATCACTAAACTAACCTGCCTGATACTAAAATTGTCAAATACACGTGAAAAAAATGTATTTTCTGCTGTTTACAAAATAGAACGACATCCATGCAATTAATTCCAAAAATCAATTATCATTCTCTCTCTGTGTAGGTGTATGTGAGTGTGTATATATATTAGCAAAAGCGCCTAAAAGAATACTGAAAGGATAAAAATTGAGGACTCAATTCCAAATTTGAACGCGTGAGATTGAAATTGCAAACAGAATCAACAAAACCCACAAAAAAAAATCTGTACAGAGATTCTTTTATGCGATTCTATATGAAAATGCGATCGCGTGGTTAATAGTGGTTTTTAGCCAAATTAAAAGCATGTTAATTGAGTTATAAATGCATAATTTAAAATCTGGGAAAAGAAATTTACAGCTTCAAACTCACCAAGCACTCTACCTGGCATAACCGGGACGAGTCTATACCGCCGAGCCAACTCAGCTTCGTTAAAACCACGGTGGGGTGGGAAGGGTGGGGGCAATAAAGCATACACAGAAATCTGCATTGTTAGTTATGTTTCAATTTTTTGGCAATAAGAATGCATCAGAAGAAATCTTTCAAAGACTTCAATATTTATAAAAGAAAATTTTAAAACTCCATTTACAGAATGGTAAAAAAAATAGGGTGCCGTATTTAGATAAACAAATGGTTATATATTCATCTCACTTTATATCAATCCATATTAAAATTTTGAAAAATAACTATTTCTACTTATTAAAATTTCCCATTTAATATTGTACATCTGGACAAATTTTATATATTTGTCACGCTCTAAATACATCCCTAAAACAATTTTAAAATTTTAAATAATCACTATTTTCATCCAAAATTTCCAAAATTTAATGTAAAGTAGGTGAGAAGAGAATATTTCTGTGTAGAGCTGCAAGCCATTAATAGTGGGGGCAAGACTCTCATCTACTGATACAATTTTGTTCTTTGAGAAACAAAAATGAAATTTGATAAAATTTGTCTTCGTGTATTTCTCTAATGGTAATACTAAATTTATCAAATTCAAAATAAAAAGTAATCTTTACTTTTCCAAATTCTTCTTCGTATATTGCTATGTCTTCATGTATTTCCTTCAATGGTAATTCTTCAATTGTTGTTTTGATTTCAGTTGAAGATGATATTTCATGATTATTGGAGTTTTATGATTTTAGTTGAAGATGATATTGTATTATTATTAGAGTTTTATGATTTTGGTTAAAGATGATATTTTATAATTATCGAAGTTTAAGTTAAACACATATTAGAGAAGAATATTAAATTTATTGTATTATAGAATAATTATAATCAATGCATATAAATTTCATTTCTTATGATACGCTGAATAAAAAATTATTTATAATTATCCTCTAAACGTGTTTATCGCGAGTTATTGGATCTCATGCGAGATTTTACGATTTTATCATTGAAGTTTTTGATATTACGGGTTGAGAAAAATTATAAATGTTCGAAGAATAGTCACGTGATTAAAATTATGCATGAGTTTTGGTTAAAAATGGCACTCTGTCTACTAAATACCTCAATTGACAAAAGTTATACCTACGAGAAAAATAAATATTATAGATGTTCTTCCCGTTTTATGGTTACAGTTGACAACAACGACAAAAGTCATATTGCTCAATAAAAAGGATAAAAATCAAATTGCTAGTTATGTTTGCGTAAGATAATATTGATTAAAGACGAAAAAAAGAGGAAAATAATAATAGGGGTTCATTTTATGACGCATGGTGACCTTTTATTAACAGTACTACACTATTGAAAGTTGTCCTTGCGGCTTAAAAGTAGTAAAATTTTGTTATCCATCATTTTCAATATTTTACTTACAAAAACGATATTTGACATTTTTCAAAGAGGGAGAAATGTGAAAAATGAATTTTCATATCGAGAAATGACATTAGTCATATAAAGATGCAACATTAATCGGAAAATGACATATTTAAGGGCAAAACGTGACGGTGAAAAATTAAATAATTATTTGATGAATAATACTAACAAAAATGACATTAGCTATTTAAACATATTAAAATTTTCATTCTTATTTTTCTACTCGTTTTAAACCACATATTATTCAATAAAATAATATTTTTCATCACATTAATAACGTTTTTTTTTAAACCACACATTTTCTATCAATATACTATTTCAAAATGTATTCTTCCAAAATAATGCGACTCAAACACATCCGTAATATAACTTATCCGTTATAAAACAAAAATACAAATTTATGGAAAATTGGGAGTTGCATAGTTTAATTTGTGCGAGTACATTGCAACGAAAACCACATCTACTGCAAGTTGACTACGACTCAAATGAGGGTAATTTCTCAACGAAAGGGACTCTTTCTAGTGTGTCTCCTATAGGTGATGATCCTCTGCCCAAAACACTTCCACGGTATTAATGTCTCGTGTGACCTTATGTCAAAGCTAGAAGATAAATTATCACTCGAAACTGAAATTTTAAAAAGAGTGATGATATTCAAAACTACTACTATCATGCACCCGTCTAGTGATTCATTTAATTGAAAATATTAAATGTCATCATCTAAATTGATTTTAGATATCATTATTCTTTAGAAAAAAAACTAAATCCATATTAAGGGCGTGTTTGAGTCACATTATTTTGAAATAATATATTATGGAATAGTAGACAGACGGAGAATGTGTAGTTGAAAAAGAAGGAAAAGTTATTGATATGATGAAAAATATTATTTTATTAAAGAATGTGGTTGAAAATGTGTAGAAGAATGAGAATAAAAATTTTAATGTATACCAAACAGGGGCTACT
>CAIGRL010207341.1:0-10154 GCA_903798325.1 Fraxinus xanthoxyloides | reverse complement strand
ATTAAAAAAAAAAAAAAAGGCTATATAATTATGACGAGAAAACAAGGAAAATCAGTCTTCATAAATGGGACATAGGATATAATTTTTAAATTTAAATTAGCTTCCTATTTGTAGTTGAAATTAAGGGTTTGCTGCAATTAAGATTTTTTTGATTGATTTATAATTTTTAGTGATTATCCTAATCTTAGTTTTTGGCTGCTATTTTCAATAATTATTCATGATACAATTTCTTATTGGTTAATAAAATTTATAATTATATTCAAGTAATTATTCTATTGATCTAGAATCATATTAAATTTAATCTATTGTATAAATTGTCATTATCTTTATTATTAACTCTAGGGTAATTTTGATCAAATTAAATCTCAGTACATAATCAGTTAATAAACTATTATATAAGTTGTCATGTATAAGTAGCAAAATTGAAAATATTTTATGTCAAATATAATATACTTAAAATAAATACAAAATAATATGTGTCAAATAAATATATTTAGCAGTTCTTAATAGAAGTGCCCAATAAATCTGTTTAAAATAAGGCATTCATAGTCGATTAAATTGAGTTTTCATTTGCAGAATAATGTCCATACCATAATATTATTTGTGCTAATAGCTTAAGTATTCTTGATTGTACTAGAATTATAGAATATCTGCATGAAGTTCAAATAGTACTAATCTATATGAAATTTGGTGATTTTGCCTATTCGGTATAGAGTCGATCGAGTCTAGTCTTATAACTATGAAAGCAACGGGAATATGTAAATTTTGAAGTGATATTTCGAGTAAAAGGAAAAGGTTACAAGTAACAACGATTTAGAGGTTCCGCCCATGAAAACATTCTCATACATATGATAATTAAAATTACAGAAGTTAATGTCCCATGTTTGATCACATGCATTGTTCTTGCAAACAAGAAAACAAGAACAGTACACAGAAAAAGGAGAAAAAAGACATGAAAATTAAACCATTTATTTTTCATTGATCTGTGCTGGAAATGTCGTCGAATTGAGGGGTTTTGATATATATGTTCTGGGCTTGAAAAAACTCCAAAACGAAGCCAATGGAGAATTCAAGCACAAGATGGTGGTATTTTTGATATTCCTTGATGTTGCAGTTCTACCATAACACTTTCAGTGGATGGAGGCTTCAATCCAAGTGGAAGTGGCAGCCAAGGCTTAGATAAAGCATCTCCAATGGCTGCATCTATACTCTCCTTTGACTGTTACAAAGTTCATATGAAAAAAGTTTAATAAGAAAAATCCATAACATAATTCAATAAATTTCATTTAATTATGAACAATGTTATTCGTCATCTGTGGTGATGATCATCTATCATCTACTGCCACATAAATCGTTGATGATCATCGATGAATAGTATTACTCTTTAATTATTTGCTGTAAAATTGAATGGAAACAAAGGCAAAGAGAAGCTTCACCGGGTGAAAATCCAATGGAGGTTGAGGCAGTGTTTGTCCAGTAGGTACGGCGGGGACACCGATGCCGGGGTCTATTTTGTACATGGCAGGTGGTGGGATGCCTGGGACCGGTGGACTCGGAAATCTCTGTTTGCATAAATAATTGAGTTAGACATTTCCAAGACCAAGTATAGATACAGTTGAAAAACACTCCAAAAGAGTAAGAAGGATTAAATTATTACCGTGGATGGCATATGAGGTGGGAAACAAGGCGTTCCTGGTGTTGGAATCTACAAGTAGAGACAAAAAATGCCATTAGAGATGGTCAATGAGGTTTGTCATGGCACTATTCTATGATCAGGATTGTAACTTTTCATAAATTCTCATTTGTTAGTCAACCATACAAAAAAATTGTACATTGGATTCGAAGTATTATTTACTTAATGAATTCCAAGGTCCTTGTGTGTCTTATGCACTTACACGTTGGTGGTGGGAATGCCAGAATGGGTCGGCAGCCGGTGGCTGCGCATGAGGAGGCTGACCTGGTACCCAAGCTGGCGATGGGGTTGGAGGCAGCAAAGGGGCTAAATGTTTAGGCCACATGTTCATCACGGATTGGTCGACCGTAGGGTGACCCCATACATGCAAAGGTCTAAAATGAGGCATTGGTGTAATTGGAGGGAATCCCATTGTGGGTGCAAGCCAAGGGTTCACATCTCTCTTCCCAGCCCTGCCGGTGACGGTGCCGTACATTTGCCGCCTCTGACTCCAGCTTGCCGCCTCCGCTTCTCGAGCAAGCAAATGTTTCCGATGTGATCGATATTTCTGCATAATTTAAAGAAAATTACTTTTCAGCAGGCTTATTTTACTTGATTAATAGCTTATGTAATAATAAAGTGCATTTGAGGCTGACGTTGTTCATTTAATTGTTCTAAATTAAATAATTGGAATCCACCTTATTATACGGCTATTTGAACTAATCCCACTTATCTATATGTCTAAATTTTCATTTCTCCATGTGAGACAGTCTAAAAATCTTAAATATTCAGGAACTGCAATTCCAATATAAGTGAAGCATAAATTTTCAAATATAATGTGAAATCTCTTTTCGTTCTAAGAATATGCAATCTTGTAAATAATTGAGATGAAATTAGAAAAAATTTCATCCACCAAATTAACTTTTACTTCGAGACAAATAGTTGAAGAACAAGAAATATATCATGTAATGCCAAAACTTTTATTTGATATTTCAGCATCTTGTGTATTTTGAATTTTGTATTTACATGTTTTGAAAATCCTTTTATCTATTTTCTAAGTGCAAAATGAAATAAGTTTTAGCATAATCACCATGTTCTATATATGATTAGATCTAGCCTTCAACTAATGGACTCCAATAAATTGTCCATAGGAAAATAGGAAAACTTTCGGAGATAGTATCCTTTGTAGACGAAAATCTGAGATTTTAATGTAATATGTTTGCTGAAAAACTTCGATTCTATGCAAAAGAAAACCGAAAATAGAATGGAAAAGAAAATTCAAACAAATTATAATCATAAATAGGAGAAGAAATTAAATTATGGAAGAAGGAAGATTCCATGAATACCTGAAGATGGCTGGCAATGTTATGGCGAGTGAGACAATCAATACCCATAAGCTCCAAAATCCTTGAAGGGACAGCCTTATCCACACCCAGTTGCTCCACTGCTTGCACAAAACGCCTGTGTAGCTCTGGTGTCCAATCCACCTACACGAAGTTCAAGAAAACTTTTCATCTTTTCTTGGAATAAGTTAAATTTGGTATATATAAAAAACCACAAAACTTCGTCCATGACTCACAATAAGGCACAATATTGGAGCAAGTAAATGATCGATATTCGAAGTTTCATTGCTACCCAATTATAAAAGTTGTACACGTGTTCCCCTAAAAAATGAATCCACCTGATTCTCGTGAGGTTTTTTTCACATGGAATTTGTGAAAAACCATAAATATGAAAGAGGTTGATATGTATACGGTCTTATGGATAAATTCCTTTTAGCATTTGAAGCAAAAAGTGCCTCTAATAAATGAACACATGAAACCTAACCCTAAAATTGTTGGATATAGTATTCTTAATTACCTTCACTTTCCTCTTCCCCGGTTGATTTTTCGATTGCGCTGATGATTTTCTTCCTTTATCAGCTTCCTTGTTAGATTGATTAACTGCAGTAGATTCTTCTCTTTTACTCACAGTTTCCTTTCCAAGGATCGAGCTCGACGACACCGAACTAATATCCAAGGCTGCTTTTTCGTCCCGACCCTTATCTACTTTCTCAACTGATACTGATACAGGAGTTGAGTTAATCTCCGATTCTTCACCACTGCTAATTGAGAATTCAGCAAGAATTTCAGGGTCCATCTCCAAATCTGGCAACACATCTCCATCGTTGATCCCAACAAAAATATCATCAAAATCAATACTGTCGAGCAAATTCCCACTAGAAAAATCAGGGAACTCATCACCTCCCATTGAGAAAGTCTCCATCTCACTTTCCCTTTCATTGTTGGCGTTCCTCAAAGGCGATATGGCGAGCATTAATCCAATGTTTGATAGAGCTCAATATTATATAGTATATATATAGTATATACTATATAAACTAAAAGTATTCAATTCCTTTGCATGCAGAGGTGCAGTTACTTTCCTTCCTGCTGGTAAACTTTTGCCCTTCGTTCCGATGAAAAGATGGACAATAAGTGTAAAATTTGGTAATATGATTCTTGTCGCTGTTTTTTCAGTGAAAGAAAACGGATCTCCACCACAACTTGTACTGGGGTCTGTCAAGATGTTTTTATGTTCTTGTCTTGGCTTGTTATATATAAAATATAGGTTTGTGGACACCCTTTTTTTGAACTCTAAAAAAATCTTAACGGGCTTGCTCGTGAGTAGTATTAATTTTTTTCTTTTTATTTTTTTAAGAGAGAGAAAGAGGGATCAACTTGACATTATCAGATGGTAGGGTATGAATTGGATTGATATGTATGTATCAACTAATGTATATCTGTTGTACAGTAAAAGAAAAGGATATTATCATGCAGTTGAACTTCGTATGAATGATTGATTTCTTCATCACGATTCATGTGTTTCCATTAATGACAGAAGAAACTATCGAGAAATGGGAAATCGTTGCGAATTGCGGGCGATGTAGAAATAGAAATAAAATTAGTTTAACACGTATTTATTAACTTTTGAACACCTGCTTGACACACATTGTTTAAAAATACATTCTTTCAAGACTTATTTTTAATCACACATTTTTTAATAAAATAATATTTTCCATTACATCAATAATTTTTTCTTACTTTTTAACCGCATATTTCTCATCATATTACTATTTAAAATATATTGTTTCCTCAATAACATTCATCAAATACATCCCGAGTAAGAGAAGTCACTTTGTGAGCCACTTTGATGTGATCGAAGGTGTCGTTGCAACGAGGACAAGTCCGGAGAAGGATTCGTTGATAATTGAGGAAGGACCGATGACTCGATCGAGAGCAAAGCGAGTGAAAGAGACGATGACATTGCTTGTTTAAGCTATGGTTGATGGTATGACATTCATAACAAATAAAGGAGCAAGTTCCATGTTGGGGTCGACGTCGGAAGTCCAATAAATCATGCGGATCGAAGCAGACGAAAGCGAGACAAAAATGTATGCATATGCGGCCACATAGACATAATAGCCTTGCGGCCGCAAAGGCATATACCGAAACATAGAAGGGGTTTTCGGTTTGCTCCATGTGGCCGCAACCAATTATACTATGCGGCCGCATGGTATAAAAATCAGACGAAAATTTTCTTTTTCCGCGAATCTCCTTATTTTGTTAGAATTCTATTAGATTATGAACTTTTACTATTTTGGCAAGTTAATTCCATTTTTTTACCTAGTTTCTAGGGCTTAGTATAAATACTTATTTTTATTCATTGTAAACATTAGACTTCATTATTAATTGAGATTAAAATTTGTGAAGTTTTAAGATTTCAACCTTATTCTTCATTGAGCAAACTTTGAACTTATCAAGGATTGAATTCTTGTGGCGTTCAAACTACCGAGATTGATTCATTACGCGTGTGATCAAGAGGTCAACATATTGTCAGCGATATTGTTGGTTGTTTAGTTCATAAATATTGGGTTGAATCCAAAACCTATATTAGTTTGCTTTCTTGGGTTGGTTTTAATCTCGTTGTCGGTTGCGTAACTACTATTGCTACGTGGTTCTTATCAGTTGGTATCAGAGCGAGGCTCCAATAATTAAAGTTCTATCTTTTCTTGTTTTTCTTGAGTTTTGTTTTCTTGCTTTCTTTGTTCTTCGCATTCTTGGAGTCAGTCTTTAAATTTTTGAGTCTTGATCCATAAAAATTACAAAAAAAGAGTCAAAATTGTTTTTCGAGCTATTTACAAGTCCAAATTCAATTTCGTTTGTTTTGCTAGATTTGTAATCATATTCCTGAGTTTTAAAAAAAGTTACTGTTCATCCATACGATGCAAACAAAAAAAAATATTATTAATACCAGGAAATTTCCAGCAATCCAATTTCATTCTTGAGTAAAAAAAAAAGTGTCAAAGTCAATTCAAGAACTACTTTCTTGAATTAAAATTAGTTTTCACTCCTATTTGTCCAATTCTTTATTCTATTTGCATCCCAAAGATCTCTTGAAGTACATGTCGCTCATAATCGGGTTTGAATTCCTCGAGAATAAGATTTGGTTGAGTTCGATATTGACTTTCAAGCACTTGGATGAAAGCATTAGGTGGCAAAGGCAGAGTGGTGAGACTAATAGAGAGAAAAAATCATATTGAGTGATACACGAGTGAAACACGTGAGGCATATAGGAATTATGATGTCTGATAGAGACGGTTCTACATCAAACGGGAATCAAGATCAAGCTGGGATGGTGAATGAGATGTTTCATCGGTTTGAGGGACACGATGGATAGGCAGGATGCATTACTTGCGACTTACGTCCTAATGCAAGGAGACAAGGTAGGCAGAGGGCGTAGGATGAATCTTGAAGATGAAATTGAAGCGGGAAGTGGAATGATGAGGATGCATTGGCGGATATTGACTTGGGAAGAATACGAGATAGAGTAGATAGGTATGGAAGAAGGGGTCAAGATCGTGATGGAGATGATGGAAATATGGGCAACACCAAGATGACTATTCCAACATTCAAGGGCAGAAGTGATCCAAAGGCGTATTTGGAGTGGGAAAAGAAGATTGAATTAATCTTGGATTACCACAATTATTAAAAGGAAAAGACAATAAAAATTGCAGTCCTTGAATTTACTGATTATGCTATTATTTGGTGGGATCAAATAGTAACTTCAAGGAGGAGGAATAGAAAGCAGCATGTTAGTACCCGGGGAGAATTGAAAAAATCATAAGGAGAGGTTTGTGTCTAGTCATTAAGGGAGCTTCATCAAAGGTTGCAAGACCTTTATCAAGAGTCTCGGAGTGTGGAGACTATCACAAGGAGATAGAGGTTTTGATGATTAGGGCAAATATTGAAGAAGATGGGGAGGCCACCATGGCTCAATTTATGAATGGTTTGAATAGAAAGATAACGAATGTAGTGGAATTACAACACTATGTGGAGATGGATGAACTCTAAATGTAGCTATGAATGAGGAGAGACAATTGAATAAGAAGGGGACATCTAGGTATTCATCGGGTTCCAATCCTTCATGGAAACCGAGACAGGATAACAAAAGTGATGGGTCTGTTCAAAAGGGAAGAGTTGAGTTTCAAAAGGGGAAAACTGAATTTTCAAGGGGTAAAGAGGAGAATACTAACAAAGCTCCAATCAACGCTGGAGCCCAACCAATGAGGAATAATGACATCCAATGCTTTAGATGTTTGGGGTCGGGGGCTTCTCAATGTCCGCATAAACATAATAGCCTTGTGGTCGCAAATGCATATACTGGAACTCAGAAGGGGTTTTCCGTTTGCTCCATGGTATAAAAATCAGACGAAATTTTCATTTTTCCGCGAATTTCCTTATTTTGTTAGAATTCTATTAGATTACAAATTTTTACTGTTTTGGCAAGTTAATTCCCTTTTTTTTACCTAGTTTCTAGGGTTTAGTATAAATACTTATTTCTATTCATTGTAAACATTAGATTTCATTATTAATTGAGATTAAATCTTGTGAGGCTTTAAACTTTCGACATTGTTTTTCATTGAGCAAATTTCAAACTTATTAATGATCAAATTCTTGTGGCATTCAAACTATCGGGCTGGATTCATTATGTGTGTGATCAAGAGGTCAACATATAGTCGACGATTATGTTGGCTGTTTGGTTCATAAATATTGGGTTGAATCCAAAACCTATATTAGCTGGCTTTCTTGGATTGGTTCTAATCTTATTGTGAGTTGCGTAACTACTATTGCTATGTGGTTCTCATCACACTCCATTCTCTTCATGAGGCTTAAATAGTCATGTCCGATATGTATAATATGTGAACGATGTCAATTATATACTTCTTGAGAAATTGTTAGTGAATAATTAATTTTTTATTTCCTTTAATTAACCAATTTAAGGTGACATGTTTTGCTAATGACAAAGGAGAAGATAATATAATAAAAGGAAAACTTATCCTATTTGAAGACGCAAAGTACGTTATGATCATACTCCTCATCATTGTACGCTGAGGGTAGTATCTCTTCGAACCATGTTCAATCTCGAATTCGTTGTTGGATAGAGATCTTGTAAATTTATTACATAATCCTAAATCACGAGTTATTATTTCTTGATAATGTTGAGTCCCATAAAATTAGATGTTTATTCCAAAAAAAATAGGAAAATGATGTTCGACTTATGAAGAATGATTAAGTCATTTTTTCTTAATTATGCCCTTGTTTCGCCTGCATATTACTCAGGAAAGAATGAAGAATTTTACCCTTTTTTTTCAAATTATTGGCCCCCACTATCTCACATGCTAGTCAAATATTTCGGCTGCCCATTGTACAACGGTAAGAAATTTTCTAGAAATGAACAACAAATATCTAACAAATAGGGGTTATACGTTTTTCGTTTACAATGAATACCAAAGAAATGAATTCTATAAGAACAGATGGGTTTTATGCTAATATAAAATGAAAAATGGTTTATCCATACTTATTTTAAATGATTTTGATTTTCTAATTTAATTACTACCCTTATTTGAATGCTACTATTTTCCTTTTTCCACTATAGTTTTGTCAGTAAATTATATGTTTTTCCTTTTTAAGTAAATAAATATACTGATGGAGCATAGTTGAGTTTCTGACTAGAGAGATGCTATGTTTACACACAGATTTGCCAAATGGAGTTACAACCTTGTCAGATCAGATGACGACATTTCATCAACCATGTACACTGACATGGCAAAGTCTCTTTTTACAAGGGGTTTATTCCTTCTAATTAATTAATATGTGATTTCTGTAATTAGAATGTTCATTAATTGTGTTTTGGGTCCCATTAAATGATTTAGGGAAATGTATATTATAATATATGATTGAGATTTTTTAGAACGAAAATAGGCAAGTGTCCGATTACAAGTCAAAGATGCGAATGAAAAAAAATTAATAATAATAATGATCAAAACAGCCAAAAGGAAATTAAAATGTGTTGAGAAATGGTTAATCATCAATTATTTATTTATAATGTTGTGTCCCACAAAGAATTAGATGATTAATTACAAGAAACGAGATTATAACCCTACATACGAGATATTTGGTGAAAATTTTCCTTTTCCAATAGGAGAATTGATTCGTTTTGGATACAAACCTACAAGAAAAATGATGTTCAACTTGTGGAGAATAATGATTAGTTGATTTTTTTTTTTACAAGAAAATAAAAGTAAGTTAAAATACAAGGACTTTAAGGTGTGTTTGAGTCTCGTTATTTTGGAATAATGTATTTTGGAGTAGTAGATTGATGGAGAATGCGTGGTTGAAAACGAATGAAAAGTTATTGATCTGATGAGAAATATTATTTTATTAAAAAATGTGTGATTAAAAATGAGTAGAAGAATGAAAATAAAATTTTTAATGTGACTTAAATAGATGTTTAATTAGTTACATAAATGGATGGTTTCAATTAGTGGAGTATTGCATATTCAAGAGTATGTAATTTTCTAATTTAATTAAGAAATATGGAATATAAATAAAAAGTAAAACAAAGATTAAAGAAAATTAACAAGGAAAATTAATATTATTTTACCGATTTTATTTATATTGAATTTATGATAAGTTTATAAATTCCATGGTCCGTGATAGTCGAGAAGATTTGTTGTTCTTGCCCTTATCCTATTCATATATCCCTTTCCCTTTTCTCTAACTTTTAATACCTATCCAAATTTGAAGGAGTCAAAATTTCCTAACACAAAATAAATTTTATAGAGTTGGCAAACACGTAGTATATTTCGTTCAAGCACTAAGGGTCTGTTTGATTGCAAAGTTAAAATTTGGGTGAAAAGAAAATGAATTACAGGGATTGAATTGTTTAAAATTTGTTTTACTGATAATTGTAATTAATTGTATTTGATTGATATAATTTTCTACCTGAAAAATATTGAAAATTTGGTGTCCGTTTTTCATTAAAATTTTCCATTAAAGTGAAATTTTTTTTTACTATTGAGTCTAGAATTTGTTTCAATTGCTAAAAAATTTTTTAAGAAAATTTCCATACCCAATACTATTCGTTTGACTTTTTTTTTTAT
>CAIGRL010207316.1:0-22795 GCA_903798325.1 Fraxinus xanthoxyloides | reverse complement strand
AGAGAGAGAGAAATTGGAAGAGCATAAATATAGTGGCATCCAAATCAGGGTTCCAACTTATAGTGCGTGCAAGTGGAGCCTCTTTGACTTTTTATTTTCAATTTGTGGCTGCCCTCCATCTTTCACTATTTTTTCTCTTCAACCCCACTCATTTAATTACCCCACCCCATATTTTGGCCATGCCCTATTTTAATTTTTTTCCCAAAAAAAAAAAGAAGAGGGCAAAAAAAATTTCTTTACCAGCAGCCGTCGATGCTCTCCTGGTGTTGTCTCCGCCGGTGATTGGCTTGCCAACAATTCCAATGATGTTCTTCATAATCAACTTCGTGGAACAGGTTGTTTGCAAACGAATGGTGAAAAACATGTTGTTTGAAGAGTGTGCAGAATACTCCAAATAAAATAATGGGGTTTGTTCTTGACTACGAGCGCAGTATGCTATAAATATTTATTACATTATTTGTGTTAAGGTGTATAGAGTTGGACAGGCACTCAAAAACTTCCAAAATCAGTATTTCCTAGTGCAGTTAGCGTGGGCTCATAATCATAGTGCTTCTTGGCTTTCTTGATGTGTAAGGCCTTTTAAGGCTTTTCTAGCAATCACTTCTTTAGGAGAAATGATGGGAAGCTCTTGGGCTATGAGTTATTCCTTTGAATCCCTTGCTCCTTCCTTCTCTTTCAAGGAGAAAATGTGTTGACGTCTCATCCGAAAGCTCAAGCTGTTAGAGAGGCCATGTTTATTTATTAAAATTTTAGCCTTAACACACCCCCTTACATGTGCGTAAATAATTTTTCATAAATGAGTTGTGCCTAAATTTGAACTCAGGTATTTTTTCAGGCTCTAATATCATGCCAACCATCGCATCTAAAAGCTTAGCCACATTTATTCATTTAAATAAATTGTAGCTTCAACAACATGTATGCAATTCAGTATTTCCGTCTAAAAAGTACTCTTGTTATCAAAGAAATAAATTAAACAAATATATTAGTTCATACATCAAACGTTATCAGTTCACAATTAGCAAGTTTAAACTACATTTCTTTATATTAAACTAATTAACTAAAGCAAAAGGCTAAACAAAAACATCAAAATCAAAATCAAATAATTGGAGAATCTAGAAACCTGCTAATTTCTAGCTTGTTCCTGTAGCACCACAACACATTTGGCCTCGATTTCACCACAGATTTGCTCAACATATAATGCAAGTTCACAATCTGTTTCAAAAAATTATTAAAATAAAATTAATTCAAATAACTAAAGAGTTAGCAAATATCACAATATAATATCAGGTTGCACCGAAACTTTTAATAACTAGTGCTTCCAATTCGAAAACACAGTCTCTCCAAATTTTTGATGTTTTGGATTAAAGAAACTCAATGGGCGGAATTCAACTACAAAACAAGTTAATTGTAGAGTTTAACCCTCGTACTACAAAACCATAAAACAATAAATATTTCTAAAAACAGTTTTTAGTAGAATTTTGGAGTCCTTAATTCAGAAACTGTTCTACCTTTCGTCGCTTCGGTCCATGCATCCTAACATACATATATAAGTATATACCAACACACAGGAAGACATGCTTTTGTGTCAGTACCTGGTCGCGGGACTTGTCGCCAACAATGACGAACATGGAGCGATGACGATTTTTAACGCCATTTTCTATTAGGGTTCTGATGCGTTCGTCCACTTTTATCCTCATATTGTTGATTAGAAAAAAAGAAAAGAAAAACGAAATTAGCAGTAGAATTGATAGAATACAGTCTCTTTGAAGTTACTACACCGAATTCCTACTGCGAAAAAGAATAATTTTAACAATTAGCAGAGAAATTCCAAAAACTGCGGCTTCGGCTTCTGTTTCGATTATTTGTCCATCAGCTTAGTAACCAAGGGTTTAGGGTTTACGTGGGTTTTGGGAATATTTAAAAGTTAGGGATCGAACAGGTTTTTTTTTTCTTTTTTTCCTTTTTTGGGTATGGAAGTGGGTCGGACTGTCCGTGTTCGGTATGGGCTGTATTTGGACCTAGAACCGTTGAATGCTTTCATTCCGGACTGTCCATGTAAAAAATGGGCTTAACTTCCATCGCGGTCAATCAAGTGGAAATTACACTAACACAAATTTTTTTGTGGAAATTACACAAAACTAAAATTTTAAAAATTCAATTTCAAATTTCAAATTTAAAGAATTTCTTTTCAAAAACCAGATAATTATTTATCTTTCAATATTAATAATAATATTATAAAACTAAAAAATTAATTTGTATACACCCCACCCCACCTCCGATTTTAATCCCTAATTGTAGATACTTCTCTCTCCCCCTCTCCCTCTCCCTCTTCCTTCTCTCTAGTAGTTCGACGGTGTGGAGGGCGACGGTGAAGTGGTTGTGGTGGCTAGTCTGACCACCACTATGACGATGACGAGCGACAATATTGCGGCTGCTACACACCATGAGCCCAACTGGAGTCGCAAGTCTCTCTTCATCCCACCACGCTACCGGAGTTGTGAGTGGTGATGCCGCTGTTACTCCGCATTGTGAGCCCCCTCTGCACAATGCTGCAGATCTTTGGTTACAAGTGGCCATTTTATCTATGGACGCGATGGAAAAGTGGTTGGTGCTGCAAATCGAGTCGAAGAAGAAAATGGGTGGTGGTGTGTGACAGAGGTAGGTGACGGCGCTAAGTTCTGACTGTGAAGTTTCAAATCGAACAGACTATTGCTGATTTTATCTCTAGGTTTTTTTTATTGTGTTTGCGATAGTTGGTGGTGGCTGTAGTGGTGCTGATTTTGGCGATTGCTGATTGTGGCGGCGACGGTGTTGATGTTGCGATGGTGGTGAGTGGGTGGTGGTCGTGGTGTGGCATCGCGGTTGCTGTGGTGGTCATGGTACTCTGGCGATTTAATAATTTTTTAGTGAGGTTGATAGTTGTGATGTGGTTGAGACGAAGATAGAGGAGATGGTGGTGGTGGTGGTGCGGTGCGGTGCGGTGCGGTAGAGATAATGGTCAAGGTGGTGAAGAGTGTAGGTGGTGGTTGTGGTGGTCGCGATGGTGGTCGCGGTGACGGTAATGGATTTGAGAAAATGTTGGAGACGGGTGGTACATGTGGCGTTGGTGGTTGTGCTATTGGATGTGGAGGTGGTGGTCACAAATTGTTTTCTTGATCGTGACCAATAAATTGGTTGGTGTGTGACCAATAAACAATACGTGATCGATTGTGACTAAAAATTGGTTGGTATGTGAGTAATGAAAAAGATAAATTGTGATCAAGAAATAATGTGTGATCTAAAAAATTATTAATTTATGACCGATAATTTAAAGATTTGTGACTTATAATTTTTGTGAATTGTAACCTCTAAGAAAATTTGTGAAATAAAATTTGTGATTGTGACCAATGAATAATATGCGACTTATTAATTTGATAGATTTGTGACCGATGAATAAATTATGATGTATAAATTTTTGATTTGTGATCGATAACAAATTGTGACCTATAATTTTTTTGAATTGTGACTATAAAATAATTTGTGACATATGAAAATTGTGATTTGTGACTAATTATATGGAATCATAATCTTAATATATTTAATTAATAAAATATATGTTTAATTAATTAGTTTATAAATAAAATTCAAAAAACTCTGAGATTTGAAATTTTAAACACAATCTCTTAAGTTTTAAATTGGTAAAACTAAACCTCTTAGTTATGAAATATTCCCAATTTTTAATCTTTTCAATTCAAAATCAAGTTTGAAAATTTTTCATTTGAAAAATCGAGTGATAATTTAGATTTTAGCCCCTTTATGGTCATGTTAAAATTTTCATTCTCATTCTTCTACTCATTTTTAACCATACATTTTTCAATAAAATAATATTCTTTATCACATCAAAAACTTTTGCTTCTTTTTCAACTACACATTCTTCATCAATCTACTATTTCAGAATACATTCTTCCAAAATAATGTGGCTCAAACACACCCTTAATATTAGAACTTTCCCAAACCCTCTATATTTGAAAAAGAAAGTCTCTCTCTCTCTCTCTACATGCACAAATAAATTACTCTATCTTTTCATACATATAAATATACACAATTATAGTTTATAAACAATCTATCTATCTATCTATCTATCACTCAACCCAACCCTACCATACTCTGATCATCATCCATTTGGCCACCGCAAGCAGGGAAAAGGAAGTGGGGAGTGCTTGGTCAGTAATTAGATGCAGAAATAGCAGCGAGGAGAAGGCAACAGAAAGGGCTCATGGACGCATTTGCAGGTGATTATTTGGCAAAGGGAAAGATGATTGAAGATTTAATGGAGGGTGTCTTGTGGTTGAAGGTTCGGAAGAAAAGAATCATGGATGGTGATGGTGGCAGGATCATTTTGGTGTGTTTGGTGAAGATCTGATTAAGGTTGTCTTGGGGTAAAAGATTCGAAGGAGAAGAATCCATGGACGGTGACGATGACGGGATGAGGTACATGTGCTAGTTGTGGTGATGATGATGGTGAGCCTTTTTTATTTAGATTTAAAAATCACTGGTGGTCCAACGTGCTAAAATTGGCGATGGTCAAATGCAGTGGCGGACCCAGGATTTTGAGTCAGCACGGGCGACCGTAGATCATCGATTGTTGTCGGCAATAAAATATTAAGAGCCCCGTTTGATATCCATTTGTTTTTTTTTTTAATAGAGATTTGATAGAGAATATGTAGTTAAATATAAAGATAAGTTTTGAATATACATGTAATATTATTTTATTGAAAAATGTGCGGGTGAAAGAATAAAGAAATATATTTTTGAAAAAAATGGAATCAAATGAAGTCTATAATTTAAATATAGCGGTTATTTTGTTCAAACTGAACATTTATAATTTTGTTGTAAAAATTAACAATATGCATCAAATGATATTGTGCTCAAGTTTTGTATAATTCAAAGGAAAAGTACGGGCTTAAATTTATACATTTACATTAACCCACTAATATGTAAGATATATAATTTTGGTAAAAATAATAACAAATTCCACGGGTACCACAATGGTCAACTGTCCAATGTCCAAGTGTGTAGGTTATCGGTTCGAAACCATTTCCCTTAATCCATTTATTTTGGCAAAATTGTAGATTTAAACATATTTCACACAAAAAATTATTGGCAATGGGATTCGAAATCGGGACCTCTTGTGTGGAAATAGAGCTTCTAGCCAACTGGGCTGCAAGGAATTAATGAGAAAAAGGGAACTTACCAAGTATATATTTAAAACAAATTTTCATTGTCCAAAAGAAAAAAAAAATTGTTCCGACGGATCCAGCACGGGCGGTCGTCGGGTGCTGGGTCCGCCACTGGTCCGATGGAAGGTGTAGGTTGTGTAGTTGTATAGGCGTTGTCGCTTCTTATTGTGGAGGTGGAGGTGGATTTTGAGGATGAGGGAATTAAGGGCTATAGTGGCGGCCATTTTTTGTCTCTCTCTATGGTTGCCGGATTTGATTGGGGATAAGAGGAGTTGGAAGGTTGGGTGAGAAGAAAATTGTGCCAGTCCATGGTGGTGTGGAGGATAAAGCAAGTGAAGGATGGCAGAAAAGATGTGGGGTGGGTGGGGTTTGAAAATCCTAGGACCAATTAATTGGATAAACGTGACGAGTTGGTAATTTGTGAGTAATAAATAAATGATGTGTGTTATATTAAATGTATGATTTGTGACTTGACTAAACTACGCAATTGTGACTCACAAATTATGTTTTGTAATCGTGACTATATGTGGTTTGTGATTAGTACATGACTGTGATCATAAATTGTATGTAACGTGACCTAATTAATTAAATTGTATGTCAAAAAATTTTATCAGGATTCACAATATGTGACTACCTGATTTTTGAAAAGAGTCCACGAATTTGTTAATAACTTTAAAATCGAGATAGAGATTAGAAGGGAAAAAAACATATTCAATATTTTAACATAATATCTCACATTCAAAAGGAAACAATAATCAAGAGGAAATTACACCTAAACTTGAAATTAGATTTCCAATTTCACAAATCAGATCTGTTGACACATAAAAATGCAGCTCAATTAAATGGCTCAAAGAATGAAACTCAATTAAGAAGTTTGAAAGATAGGCCTAAGGGAGACCATACAGAAGGCCCAAGACGGAGTAATGTAGCGAATGCCCATCATCGCCCAAGCCTACTAAATGCCCAAGCTTTGGGCAATTATGATACTTTATTATTATTCAGGGTGACGATACAATCATCACTCAAGGTTCGAGACTCCCAAAATCAGAGCGAATTGTTATTGTGAGCAACGGTTATTGAGGCATTTAATGGGCAATCTCATCACATCCCCTGATCCAAAAATCTTAGTTACAAGCGGCTAAATAGTGGGAGTAATGACAGCGGTTAAAACGTAAGTTACATGACAACTAAGTCATGATGAAGAACGTGGGTAGCTATAGGACGACAAGCGGTTTCAAGCAGTTCCCCAATAACAACCGTCAGAGGAGTATAAAAGAGAAGAGAAGACATAGAAGAAGAGACCCCGAATCAAACACTCTCAAACAAAAAATATGTAATTTTTATTTCATTTATTTTTATCGCATCTAAACTTTCAAATTGTTCTCCGTGCTTGCGCCCCTTAGAGGCATTTCGTTTTTCGTCAATTGTAAATCTTCATCAATAAATCACCATTTTTTGGGATTTTGTCTCAAAATGTTTGTTTCTTACACAATCGTCTGAATTATCTNACGACAAGCGGTTTCAAGCAGTTCCCCAATAACAACCGTCAGAGGAGTATAAAAGAGAAGAGAAGACATAGAAGAAGAGACCCCGAATCAAACACTCTCAAACAAAAAATATGTAATTTTTATTTCATTTATTTTTATCGCATCTAAACTTTCAAATTGTTCTCCGTGCTTGCGCCCCTTAGAGGCATTTCGTTTTTCGTCAATTGTAAATCTTCATCAATAAATCACCATTTTTTGGGATTTTGTCTCAAAATGTTTGTTTCTTACACAATCGTCTGAATTATCTTTTAATTGTTAACGATGCCCGACTTTCCGCGCGAAGCAAGATCACATGTTTAACATTTCAAAAATCATGTTGTAATTAATAATTTAAAAACATTTTTTTTATTTTTTATATAATTATATCTAATCAAACCCTAAATTAGAATCCACTCTTTCACCGTCTCTCACCCATTTCTCCACTCTCTCACCGTCTCTCCACTCTCTCCACAAACGACGACATACAACCACCACCGCCCGCCGCCTCCACCGCCACCGTGTGTTTGCTCTTCTCGTCCGGTCATTTACTCCTCTTTTCGCATGTTCCTCTTCTCGTCCGTTCCTCTTTCCATCCATTATTCTCAGCCTTCTTGTCGTAGTGGATCCCACACATCTCCTCGACACAACCATTACCCATTGTCATCTCCATCTCTGTCCATGTTAATCTGCAGCAGTTACCCATTGGCGATCTGGTACTCAATTGTTCCGGCTCGATTCGAGAACTGGTTTCCTCTCCTCCTTTGTATCGCGATCTGGTATGCAATGGCGGGGACAGCGCGCCCACCGCCATTGCTCACAGCGGCGTAGATCTTTTTTTCGAGTTGATTTATCGGATGGTTGTGGTAGTTAGATAGCAGATTTTTACCGATGGTTTGCTGTGGTGGTTTTTGGTAGTGGTGTTGTGGTGGTCGGTGGTGTTAAGGGTTTTAAGTGATTCTTGTTGGTGGCTATGGTGGATCTGGAGGCAGTTTTATCAGGTTGTGGGGAGGGGTGTATTGTTAGGTGAGGTTGTGGGGGTGGTGTATTATGCGTGTGTGCGTGCGATGGTGGTGGTCAGAATTTGTCGTGCTTGCGCGTTGGTAGTGGTGGATTTGCTGTATTGTGAGTGTTGGAGGTGGTGGTCTTGGGGGTGGTGATTGTGGTGCCAGGAGGATTTGGTGTTGGTTTGTTTGAGATGTTGATGTTGCTATTGGGCGGCGACAGCGGTGGTGCTGCCAGTGGAGGCAGTGGCGACGCTGTGGTCACAAATGATTTGGTTGTAGTCACAAATGATTTGGTTGAATGTGACCAATCATGGTTGGTGTGTGACCAATGAACAATATGTGACCAATGAATTAGATAAAATGTGACCAATACATGCCTGTGACTTAAAAATTATTAATTTGTGACCAATAATTTGATAGATTGTGACCTAAATATAATTTATGTAAAATTAATTTGATGTTTGTGACTATAAAATAAGTAGTGTGACTTAAAAATTTTGTAATTTGTGACCGATAAACAAATTGTAACCTATCAAATCTTTGAATTGTGACTTCAAAATTTTTGAAATGTGACCAAATTGCATAGATATGTGACATTAATATATTTAATATTCGTCGGAGGTGGACACAATGCCAGAATCGGAGAAATCATCGGAATAAAGCAGCGGCGAAACAATCATTGGAATAATCGTCGGAATCAGAACAGTCGCCGGAGAAGAGTTGTGACCGAAACGATCGCCGAAATAGTCTCCGAAGCTGTAGAGGTGGTGGAGGTGGGGTGGGGTAATTATGTTATATTAGAATTAAATAAGTAATAATAAATTGATTTAATAATTTACTATTTCATAAATAAAAAATTAAAAAAACATAATTTTTGAAATTTGGAACTTATTTTTGTATTTTTGAAATGGTGTAAAGTAAATGCATGAGAAATGTATTGTTCCCAATTTCTTCTCAATGCATTCCCACTACTCCAATCCCCACCCAAACTACAATTTCAAGATTGTAGTGGGAAAATATTGTTCAATAAATACAGAGTTGGACCTATGGAGAGGCACATGAGGCCACCACTTCGGCCCCGACTAGCCAGGGAGCCCAAAAAAATAATTATATTTTCCCTTTTTAAATTTTAAAATCCACTTTTTAGCAAACCAAATTAAAGTATTCATAGGCCTGAAATTAAAGTCACACATGCCCATCTACAATTTTTTATACCAATTGAAGTTCTCCCAGTTCTCCATTTCGTATTCTGAATCAAAATTGAGGGTTTTCGATCTTGGACTGTCATTCATTCTCCTTATATTCAATTTCTCATTCATTTTCAGTTTACCACAGATTATTATTATTATTATTTTTTTTTTTTTCACTTTTTGGTTATACAAGTGAAGTCAGCAGGTAATAATACCCTTTTTTGTTAAATATAATTCTAATATTCTATGAATCGGTGCACGATCTCTCTATCTTCGAGAGACTTTATATGTGTATAAATTAATTGTAATTTGTACATGTAATTGATTATTAGTTTATTAGTTTATTATCTTTGTGAATCTACCACTCTATCTCATGTATAACTATGGTCTATGCTGTGTTGGTACAATACTTTGACAAAAAATTCATATCTTCTAATCTTTCTTTCTTAAGCTAATTTGAGCCCCTTTTTACGCTCAGATTTTGGTTAGTGTTTATTGTTGAGTCAAATATCATGACTCCTAAATATGCGTCGAATCTCCAAAAAAAAAAAAAAACAGAGAGAGAAAGAGTAGATGCATTAATTCAAAGCCGGCTAGATAAATGGATACGTGATTTAATGGCATGAAAAGAAAAGAAAATGAAAGAACGCCAGAAAATCTAGTGATTGAAGAATGACAGAATCACAATGGCAATGACAATATGGATGAACTTAAAGAGAATGAGGAAATGATCGAACATACCAGTGTGAATGAATCAAAGCAGAATGATGAAGATATCGTTCACCGTGAAGATTGTTATACGTTTTCTATATTGTAAAATGTATCACAAGTGTATAGATGTCGAACCCACGGATATTGATATTTAATTCTTACTAAGTGCCATAATTATTTTAGCCTCTATTTCATCTAAAAAAATAAAATTTTAGAATCAATATTTTTATACTAATCTAAAGGTGGACGTGGTGGTGAATTCAACTAAATCAATACAAATTATACGAGAGATTTATCAAAGTGAAAAGCTTGGGGAATGATTTCACCGCACTATCAACAATGTTTATCAAATTTTATAGCTACTTCTATCAATTTTTCCTAAATTTGTAAATAAGAACCTTAAATTAATCTAATTTCTCTTTTGAGTACTGAATAGAACCTATCTTTATGTTTTAATTACAATATCTCTTTTACGATTTAAATTTTTGAAATTATCAAGTACGTGGTTCTTAAATGGAATAAGCCTTAAAGATTTAATATTTTCTATCGAAATCTACAAAATCTAACTCTCTCTCTCTCTCTCTCTCTCTCTCTCTCGGGTACCAAAATTTAAAGTATCAAATCATTCATCTATTGATTAGGTAATTGAAAACAATGCTCAAAAATCAACACAAATAAACTCATAAAAAATAAAAGAAATAACTATATTAAAAATCAAATATTCCTCAAGTTAGGTTACATAAAATTCTAGTTCTAAAATTTAGTTCATGAATAAGAGTAGAGACATAATCAATTATAATATTAAGAACATAGAGAAGAAAGACTGAAAAATTGATTTGGAGCGTGAAATCTCCTCTTTGATGTTGTCTTTCTTTCTCTAGATCAATCTCTTATTCCTTCCTCTTGCGTCGTCGAATTCCCCTCTAAAATAGGTCTTCAGATTGGTATTTATAGTCTATCAAAGTTTCAAGACGAGTTTGGGGATGGACGGACTGAGAACTTTCCAAAAATCTAAAATTTCTTTAACTCAGGTGGTGGCAGCGCAATGAAAACACCTATTGGCGCCGCAGTGCCAAATGTTCTACCTCTTTTAATTATCTGACTGCTAGAGTCGTGGCCATGCCGTTATCATCAAGTTATCTAAACTACAAAATAACACGAACAAATACATCAAAACACTCAAAAGTGTTCGAGAACAAACCGAAAGCTAAATTTTAAAAGTGCTAAATCATTGAGTGAAATACACTCATCAAAGATTTAAGTTAAGAGAATTGCTTTTCTTTGAATTTTGGTGGTCCTAGAATTTGGAAACATTGATCGAAAGATGAGATACTATTTAATTGAAATGGGTCTAAAAAGAGTTGATGATATCTTGTTTCCCAAAGATAGTCAAGGTAGGTATTTTGAATCATCAATATATAAGCAGTTAATAGAAACTAGACAAACAACTGATAGAAGATGTCTAGAGTATTCAATTTGTCTTAGCAAGATTTTTTTATTTTTACCGCAATTTTTTTAAGACAGGAAAACGACGAAAAATATTTGTCAATTGGATAATGATAAATACAAAGATTGGCATATTGTGCATCGACATCTTACGAAATAATAAGTCACTAATGAGCATATATGTTGCATGGCTAGTTGGACGGAATTCGAAAATAGGCTTAAAAAAAACATACGATTGACTAAAGCATACAATTGGGCCATCAATAAAGAAAGAGAACATTGGAAACAAGCGTTAACGATGATAATTGCTATTGTGAAAACACTTGCTAAAAATGCTTTTGATGATTGTGAGCAATTTTATGACTTTTTCTAATATACATATAAAAATGATAGAAATAGTTGCTCAGATACAAGTACATTCGACATGCTCAAGCACTTCAATTCCGTAAAACTCTTATAAATGAAAAAAAAAATTGATTGTTTGTTATGATTTAGGAGTTCAAATTTTAAAATTTGCTTCAGGCCCCACAAAACCAAAGTACGACCCTAGATAGATGAGTAAAGACCGGAGGGAACCTGGTGATGACAATTAGATGGGTATGGGATGGGTCGCCATTCTAGTCTCCCGTTCGTTGGGGATTTTTGTTACCTTGCTCCACAACCTTATTCGATTAAAGCAGGATGTGACAAATTTAGGGGTGGGACGTTGTGGTCCACTGCCCCATTTATTTTTCCTTTTATTTTAATTTATTTTTGTATATGTAAACTTAGTAAATATTATCACTTTTTTTTTTCCAAAAATTTAAAAATAACTTTGTTTTCTTTAAAAATGATGATAAATATATTATTTTTATTTGATAAAACTTAAATTTAAAGTAACTTTAAACGGGACGTGTAGCAGGGCGGGGACTATGTTTCTTATACCGTCCCATAAGCGCTTCGAGGCAACGACTTCGCTCTCGCCCTCGTCTCGTTTACCCGATTAAGCAGGTAATCCCCGCTCCATTTGGGACGGGACCTCGTAGATATCGTGTTGAACGAATTTTGATAAAGGTTGTTGAAAGTTATTGTTGAAAAGTTGATAAAAATTATAGTCTTGTAAAATGTGCCATTGAATATGAATTTAAGAGAAAAAATTGGGGCCAAACATGAGTTTTATGAAAAGTGATTTTTTTAAGAATAAGTAATTAAAAAGTAGGAAAAATTATTAGTTCACGTGCAAATTTTCTTAATTGAGAAAATATATTATTAGAAATAAATTTTAAAGAACTTATACGAAACTGGAGTTCAATATATCTACTCTCTCTTAAAAAGGAGGGTTTGAGGGTTATTGTTCATTTGTGATTTTACCTCACGCATCACTGTTTCATGTGGACAAAAAAGAAATTTAGAATACTAGCCGTATTTATTGACTTGAATTGTAGACAAGAGGAATGATAATGATAACTCTCACACTGCAGTGGAAATTTTATTAAATATCTCCATGAATCTTTTTGGAGAAGCAAAACTTCAATTCTAAGACGAGAGGAGTTGATAAATATCTCTATGAATCTTTTTGGAGAAGCAAATGTAGTCAGGTGATATTTTTTAAAATATCTTTGCCATATATTATTTGGAGAAGTAAATACAGCAACAAAAATTTATTTCACTCCAGTTAAATTCGTAAACTCTCCCTCCTTCTCGCGTCAATCAATTTTACGTCGCCCTCTCCAGCTCTGTGTACAAATAACCTAAAGAAATCCTGAAAATTTGCTCTTGCAGTACAGAAACTCGAGAATTTCTCTTAACCCTTATTCCATTCTTTATACGTAGTTATGTAAAAGTTAATTTCGTTGTAACTACATTTTGTTTCTACTACTTTTGCATCTTTAGTATTTAGATACAATTGTGTTGCTTCCCCATATTCAAATAATGTTTTAAGAATAAATTTCAAAGGATATTAGTTAAATTAGTAACGTAGATATGGAAAATGATATGTTAAATGCATGTATTAGGAGAAGTAGAAGAAAAAATAAATAAAAATAATGACATTGATGTGTACACACCAGATATGTTGTCGTTTGCTATTTGTAATTCCCTTGGGTTAGGATTAAGGTTGGGGTTGTCTTCCTTACACACCATCTGGTGTCTGCATGGTGTGCTGACATGGTGTGCCAACTTGAATTTGATTAAATTTTTTAGCATAAAATTTCACTTCGATAATGATATAATAATAATATGTTCCACAAAAGTCTATACACCAACCTCTTGTTCGTTGTTTCTTAAGAGTGTCAATGTCATTTGCTATATTTAGGTTATCGAGTCTAGAATGCGTAAAATGAAAAAACCTAGTTCTATTAAAATTGATGGTTTCCACCTCCCAGCCTTCATTTTCTACCGACTCACTAGCCACCTTTGACCTTCCCTCCCCCCTCCTTGCCTCTATTGCAAACACTACAACATTATGTGCTGGTGAAGAGTTATTACATGCTCCGGCCTCATGTTATCCCGCTTCGAATGCATAGAATTCTCAAAAATCGAGATGGGAACGATAAACATGATCTTCACTCCGACTCTTATTTGATATATTTTAAATTTTACTCGTATTTTTAAAAGGCAAGTAAATGAAAAAAAGGGAACAACAATGGGAGATATTTTAATTCTCGTCACACGTCTCGAATATCCCTAGCAGCTGGACGGGGCAGTATAAATAAATGGAGCAACAATCACCAGAAATAGAAAGTAAATTCAGATTTTAAATGGAAAGAGGATTTATATCAAATTAATAATTTCACTTTCATGAGGAAACAGACAAAATAATAATTCAAATTTGAAAATGAAATTATGGGAAAATTGAAGTCCATAATTTAGAAATTCAAAGTACATATACCACGAGGGCCCCAAAATCAACCCTATATTTATTTGTCTATGAATATCTATGTACACATTATACATCTTTTACAATGTATATTTCATAGAACAAAATTTTCACTCACACACACATTGAGCCCCTAACTTGAAAGAATAAGCAAGGAAGATAAGTGACGGCCAAAACCCGCATGGTTTTCACAAAGAATGGACTCACCAGGCCTAAGTAACTATATTACTTTAAAACAGTTCTACATTGATTATACTAAATTCATTTTGGAAAGAAAACTCAAAACTCAACTCTGAGCATCACCTAGTATTCACATGATGTGATGGTTCCATTTTGTTGCAGGTCAAACCCAATTCCGATTCGTCATCTATGATCTCAACCGGTGGCTGCACCTATCGAGTTGAGCGCATAAGTCACTAGCCCTGATTCTTCTGTTCTTGAATAAATCACATCAGAGGGAGATATGCCCCTCCATGCCCTTTCCTCAGAACTAGGGGTCCGGCATTTTCCGGGACCTTATCCAATGCCTTATTGCATGCATCCATTACATCAGCAAACCCAGTCGCCACTGTTGCCAACTGCAATCTCAGCCGTAGATCTCTAGTCCTTTTAAGCAAAGATCTAAATGATCTTGCGAGATACTTTGCCCAATCACCATGTAACCCTCCCCCAGTCAACCACACCGAGAATTGGGATTGGTCTCCCCTGGCTGCCATTTCAGCCCTATAAAATCTTGCTAGTTCAGCCAGCATTGAGGGCGGGAGAGGTAACACTGCAACAAATTCAGCCACAAACTGTTCTGTAAGTTCCGGGTTAAGCATTTGATCCCACAGAACCAATGCCCATTCACTTGGCTGGTTAAGACCATATGCTTCAGCAACAATAAGCGCCTCTTGAAATCGGGACTGCTCAACTAGTCTTCGTCGTGCGTTAGTATCAGAGAGGTTAAGCCACTGTGTGTCTGGCATTCGAATCTGAAGAGATACAAGTGATGCCTGAGCACAAGCTTTCCGCGTTTTATTGCCAGCATCTATGGAGGAGTGGACTTCAGCAGCTTCGATAAAATAGCGCATGGATTCAAGGAGATCTTCATTTTGATCCTTGTCATAACGAAGAAACCACTGTTGTGATGATTGATTTGCACGCAACTCGAGAAGAGAAGCGGTTTCATGCTTCATGTCGAAGTGATTATAAACCTGAATAGAAAAATTAAATGAATGTTAAGATCTCAAAGAACAGAATTTCTCAAGCTTAACAGATGGTAGGATTCTCTCTCTCTCGCTCTTTTTTACAGTGGGTAGGTGGGGTTGGGGAGTAGGGTAATTTTGTACTAGGATCATTTACAAAATCACAGATGTACTAACCATGGCAAATGCATCAAGATCATTTGGGTTAAACTGCTTCAGTGATGTAAGAACAGACATTCGGAATCCTCTAACAGCCTCAGCAGTGCCGCTGTTCGCATCTGCAGCAGCCGAATATTTTTGGAGAAGGAGATCTAGCTGACCATTTTCAATAAGAATTCCAAGTATGAAATTAAGAGCATGGAAGTTTCCAACTCCTGTTATCAGGCGAGCCAAACATGAAAAATCACCCTCCCACACATATGCTTCTACCCTGGCGGCTGCCAGAGCTACAAGAACATCAACTCCATCCAGGCATGCTGACGACTTGTAAAAGTGGTGGGAGAGAATGAGAAGCTCAACCTGCAACACAATTTTCCAGTAAAAGAACGCATTAACTAGCTGAAATGAGGTGGAAGGGCTTTTCTTTTTTGGTGGGAAAGGGTGCAAAAAAGAGAGAAAAAAGAACAGGTGAGTTTGAAATGAAAAATCTATAGGGTGCGTTTGGTACCCTGCATTAGACTGGATATGGATTATTATTATTATCCAATACCACGTTTGGTGCGTGCAGTCGAGGTACTAAAATTATCCTGGGGGTTTGTAATGTGTTAAGTCAGCCAGATAATTTTAACCCGTCACGAGAATAGTGTTTTGAGAGGGTTATGGGACATGGGTTGCTTATTGTGTCAGAATTGAACTCTTCATTCTGTGTTTTAGGTGGAAATGTGGGACCAATTAACATATGATTAGGTCTGGAGGCTGGAAGCCTTGGCAAATCCGTACTTTTCCAAAATAAGTTATTTTACTTACAAGTAAATAAGTAAATTTTACAAAACAAAATTATATATTTTAATAATCGAAATTAAAAATAATTAAGTTATTTATTTTGACAATAATACAAGAGTTCTTTTTTAGAAAATAAACTTTTTTAATTAAAAGTAAGAAAAAAATTAAGTTATCAAAACTTATTTGTAGACAAAAATTCACTTATAAGTAATTTTTAGTATTGAGTCAAAATTTACTTACAAGTACAGAAATTTACTTACAAGTAAGGAACACTCGTGAATAAATTTACTTATAAATAAAAATATTGTAATAAATTTTTAATTTTTCAATACTAAGTTATTCTAATACGGTGTAGCACCAAATGCTATTATAAAATTATACTCCACAATCCAACTTAATTCTATCCTCCCTAATCCTACCCCCTCTTAATCCTATATTCCTTAATCCAATACAGTAAATACCAACTGGCAACTGTGCACTTAGGGATTATGTTGATTCAATTAGATAGATAGAAATACATATGACAAATGGTGGCATTAATTTCACAATAGCCGACAATGATTTGGTTAATCCCCATGATTTAAAAATTAAGCACGATTAAAGCTTTTCAACACAATGGCATCAAAAGAAACCAATTAACCACATAATTACCTCACACGCATGGGGTATTTCTTGCCCTGTGATAACCAATCGCATTAATGCATGGCCAATTTCTGACTCCGAAGGACAAAGCTCAGCCCACTTTAAGAAGTCTGAGAATCTCCATAGAAGAGGAGCAGGTCCTTCCTCCTTCTGAGAATCCATATATCCCCCACGATGTGCAGCTAATAGTCCCTGAAGGAAATACATCAATGTAAAAACTGAAAAAACAACTCCGTAAATTCTTGATGCAAACTGGACTGCTCTGATTCCTCTAATCGAGCAGATAAGCATGAACCCATGAGAAATGTGTGAAGTACAACTACTGGGCCAAAGATCTGATTGGATTTAATCAGACATCAAAATCAGCAGATGCTTCTCTTGGTTTAACCGCAAAAATAGCAATTCTATGGTCTCTCACCAAATGTCAAATACATACTCGAAATGAAGTTCTACGCACCTTTAAAAAGGATTCAGCAAGAATTTGAGCAATACTAGAAGCTGGTATCGATTGAGTTTGCACTAGAAGATTGGCTTCCTCAAAAGAATCTTGTGCTTTAAGAGAAAGCAGTTGTAGCAGCTCAATTGGTTGCTTCTCAAATGCCTCTGAGAAAGAAAGACCAAGCACGTTTGCAGCCTTGACAACTGATATTATTCTCTTGCATAGTCCACGTCCACTGCCTTCAACGAAAATGGTTGCTAAAATCTCCAATACCTAGAATCACGTAAGAAACCAATCAACGGATGAAAACATGGATCAGAAATTTTGGAGAGGAGCGATTCAGTGAAGTTAGATGAAAGCCCCAGTGGACTGACAAAGACGAGACTCGTGATAAAATGTTCAATTTTAGTCTCTGAATCATATTTAAGACAAAAATTATTGTCCTGTGACTATGTGCATGATAGCGATCTTGCTCATTCATATTAGAGTTGAAGAAGAGTAATGCAAACATGGGATGGCTGAATTAACAAGGCAACTCGATAGCTTAACAATCGTCAAATCTACTTCAATTTGTTCTGTATTTCCTGGCGAGAATCCGACAGTGCAAAGGAATACACTAACCAAAACAAACTTTTACCTTCAGGGGGTCAACCACATGACGGTCTGTCTGTAGATTGTACGACTGTATGAAAGAGCATACTTCATTGTCCAACATTGATATGGATACTTTATTGTGGGGAGTTGACAGAGAGGCCAGCTTCAGAGCAACGTCTACAAGTGTGAATTCAGATGGTATATTGCCTGGAGACAACTTATTTTGCAGTTGTGTAGCAGCTGTTGTTTGCCCAAAATCTAACAAAGAAAGAACAGCCCTTTCTAGCTCAGCAGGTCCAACTCTTTCCTCCCATCTTGATAATGATATATCCATTTTAAAGTTTTCATCTACCAATTGTGAGTCATCTCTGTTACTGACGGGAAGAGGCCCACCTTCAGACTCAAAGTTCTTATCCAATGCATCAAGTAAAGGCCTTCTGGATGATGCAAAGCCTTTGGCTCTGCGTTTTATCTTTGAACTACCTCCTGCAATACTCGAAAAGCTGGAGTCAACAGTTTGGGGGATTCTGAAACGTGTCTGACTATTTTCTCTAGCATCATGCTTCTCTGAAATTTTACTTTTCACTGCGTTTATATGGTCATCCATTTTTGAGATAACATTTGCAGTACGATCTATTATATTGGAACCCTTCCCGGTTCCAGGTTCCAAGGTAGTATAGGTTAATGCATATTCTCCTTCATTCTTCACCTGAGCTTCTGATTCTACAGCTAGCAGCCACACTCGGGTCTCGATCTCTCGCAGAAGATGCAACGGATAAACCCTAATGGATAAATTCAACTACTTAATAACATAATAGTGAGCAAATCTGGAAGCAAAAGTGCTTGGTTAAGAAAAATACTTACGGATTAGACTGAGTTATCATTCCACTCAGCCACTGTAGAGAAAGGAGCAATAGTTCATGAAGCTCTCTCACTGGAAGATCTTTCTCAACCACCTCGGCATGTTTAAGGAAAAATTGCCCTGCCTACAAACAAACCAGTAGCACAATTCCTCAGTAATTATATTGCCTTAAGAACTGATATTGGCTGAGCAGGTATTTTGGCAAGACCCCCTATAACTCTCCTTCCCCAACACCACCGAAAAAAAAAGAGAGAGAAAATGAAAGTACAGTCAACTTGCAAAAGGACAGAAATAACTTGAAGGAAAATGACACTGACAGAAGAATCTGGCCGGATTCTTTGACAAAAGGCAGTGTGGCAGAATGTGATTGGGTGGAAAGGCTGACTATGTTTTAAACAGTTCAATGATAGAATGTGACATTACGTCAACCATATGTCAAATGTTATGTCACTGTAGCATGATTCTAACTTGAAAATTAGGGGACACAAAGGAGCGGTATATCATATCACTTGTTACCTGGCAATAGAACAAACATACCTGCAATGCTGGGAAGGAATATCTGAGAAAAAGTGTTTGACAATGGCTCCATAAAGCAACCCTCTCTTCTGGGACATCCCAAAGAAATTCCTTCCATTCTGCAACCATTGCTTCAGCCTAGACCAAATGCAAACATACACACAAACGAAACAGTAATAAATAGATCAGTTTTATGCAAGATGTACTACCACATTACTTGAATAAATTGAAGCAGAATCAGGCTCCTTTCTTGTAACCATATTGCACAGTAATTACAATGACTATGAAATACATTCTGGGTACAGCTTGCAAATTTTGTCAAATTGGCAAGGTACTCAGTACTTTATATAGAGTACCCATTAGCTCCCTTTGGAGAGAACGAAGCTACAAGAAATAGATGGAAGGACCAGCAAAACAATTGAGGATATAATTAATAATTTAATAGAGACTCCAAGTTAATACAGTAGTGCTTGCTTCATATTCCACATTGTCAAAATGCTAGCTACCAATTTCTTAACAGATCTAGTTGGATAGGGCTAAGAGATGAAACAAACACAGTAGCCCATGACACCCACGCCTACCCAAAGAAGAAAAAAAACCAGCATCAAGCTGTAATAGAAGTGTTTCCTGAGGCGGGAATATACTGTAATAAGATGCGAACTCCCCCATCCCACACTTTTTGGATAATCAACAATTGAATATACAAAATATTCAGATGAACTAAGCATTAGGAAGTAGTTGGCCATTGCTCTACTCATGTTGCCTTGATAGGTGATTCTACCTGTACCTATTTATTAACGGTTTCAAATAAATGCATTACTGTGCTCCAAATACAAGGAAATATAATAAAACTGAGGTACTTAAGCTGCTCAGAAGATGAGAAAACATCGTACTGAAAACATATGAGGTTCATATGGGAACTATTAAAAAATCAACATGTTACTTTCTACATTAGAATAAAATATTCTCTCACTTTTAACTTGTATTACTACTTAATCACGCCCACAATAGGTTTGTGTCAGAATTTTAGGACCATTTGAGATTGATCTTGTTGAAATCAACAATCAAACTAAAGAGCAAAAAGAAGGTAACTGTTGTTTTGCACTGATATTAAATCAGTGATCTCAACTATATGAGAAATTCCAAGAGGAAGGTTTCCTCCACTGGTTTGTACAAGCACTTACTTCCCTATTATTCAAGGTTTCATAAGAAAATCAGAAGATGTGCAAATACAAATACAAAACTTCCAGTCAGGTTCAAATTAGACAATGGGACGATTAAAGGAGAAAAGGAGAGGGTAACAAAACGGAGAGAAGAAGTGGCGAGGTAGGTTGCTTGAATTATATAGGTTCATGCAATTCACCTATATGAGCCTAGGTGGCAGATTGTTTTTAAGATGTTAGCTTCATTGCTTTAACGTGGTCTCAGAACTTAGCTTGAAATGTATTGCGGAACCAAATCTCATTTAGAGCCCGTTTGAACCACATTATAATGAGAATGAGAATGAAAAATATAGCCGTTATGGGCCCCANTTTCATAAGAAAATCAGAAGATGTGCAAATACAAATACAAAACTTCCAGTCAGGTTCAAATTAGACAATGGGACGATTAAAGGAGAAAAGGAGAGGGTAACAAAACGGAGAGAAGAAGTGGCGAGGTAGGTTGCTTGAATTATATAGGTTCATGCAATTCACCTATATGAGCCTAGGTGGCAGATTGTTTTTAAGATGTTAGCTTCATTGCTTTAACGTGGTCTCAGAACTTAGCTTGAAATGTATTGCGGAACCAAATCTCATTTAGAGCCCGTTTGAACCACATTATAATGAGAATGAGAATGAAAAATATAGCCGTTAGTTATGGGCCCCACACAAGAGATAGAAAGTTTGAATTTTAATGTTGATGTGATGGATAACGTTCATATTTTCCATTTTAATGAAGAAAAAATGTGGCTCAAACAGGGCCTTAGATTAATCACATCCATTATGCATGTTTATCCATGTTAGTGTCACTAGTCCACCTCGTTTGAGCCATAGTTTCACCTCATTATCGATTTTTGTTGTGCTGAATGGCATCTTTCAAATCGACCTCCTCACGAAGTGGGGTTTGTAAACTCGATGCAAATTGGATATTAACCTCTTAAAATAATATCTAAACAACTACCATTATGCATTATTTTTAGATGAATTCCTAACATTTGTGCTTGGAGGGCACATAATGAAATCCATGAGTAACCTCACTCTCAGTTCCCGCAATGATGGTCATGCCCCCCAAAATTGACCATACTAGCGCACTGCAAGCTCAGGTACAGTCACGTCGCCTAAGTCACACGAGGGGAAGTGTTAAGCAGCATGTCCCACATTAAAAAAATATCACTTTATAGCTTAGTATGAGTTCAATGGCCTCTCAACTTAATGCCAAATAGTTGAAAACGGATACTTGAAAAATTTGCATTACGGCACACTAACTATTAAAAATTGGTTTCCATTATGTAAGACTTCTTTGGGAGAAATTTAGAAGATTTTATATCAAGAGTTAACTTTCAAACTAGAATTTCACAAAGTAGTGGATGACTCGAAAACAGATAAGCAAGATATTGGTCGATGCAGAGTCTGGTAGCACCTGATATTTTAAAAGTGGAATAACATCAAGAAACAAGATTGAGTGGCAGAAAGAGGCAAACAAACTCTTTGATTCTCTCTAAGCCTCTGCATCTAAGCAGTTTAAAAGTACTTTTTCTTGTTATTATTTGTAAGGTACTTTCTTTATTTTTTCAGATTTGTGGATAGATGATATCGTCCTCTAGGAATTTTATTATTTCTAACCAAAAAGGAAAACAATTACAATAAAAACAAAAAGAGCAGGGCAACAAAACTTCAGAATAACTTCACAAGCACTGAGGCATTCCTTTGAAACACGGCCTTCCAGCCTTCTCTGAAGGATTCATGGATACGCACATGGGTAAGACAGAATGGTACCTACACTCTACAAAGTGGTTTCTGATAGGGTCTTTAAACGACTCCTCGTCTCAGTTCCAAAATGTATAATAACGACTTTATTCTCTGCTATATACAGGACAAGTTAGGAATAATAAAAAAAATAATTACCTGCATTTCTGTAACATGATTGGCTGCTGATCTCCATAGGGATTCACCACTGGCCTCTAACTGCCTGGCCCAATTGCGTGCCTGTTCCCAATACCCATTCTTCTCTAATGCTGATAAAAGTGAAGCATCATCTAATGTTTCATTCCCTAGGTGTGCATGATCATCAGTTCTTAGTGAAGGTTCAGCCAAATTTATTTTCCAATAGAGTCGTCGATAATATGTTGCAGTAGATCCTCCATCACCAAAATCAGTTGCAGCAAGTAGCTGTAGCAAGCATCTTTTTTCATATGGAGATGGGCATGTTGCAAGTATTGCATCAGCTGCTTTTACAGCAGTAGAACATGTCCATGAACTTCCAACGTGCCCTTCTCTTCCAGAATGAGTTTGTGACTCTTCCTTAATTCTTACAGCAAAGGATCCAAGATGTGCCGAAGCCTCTGAAAGGCGCAGTTGGGAGAAGGCCTAATACAAAAGGAAAACAGACTATCAAATATACAGTAGAGGAGTCATATGAACAATTTAAAATACATCCTCCATGTGAAGAATATTATAAATT
>CAIGRL010207243.1:0-10952 GCA_903798325.1 Fraxinus xanthoxyloides | reverse complement strand
TGTGTTATCCAATTCTCTCTAAACATGCTATTGGAATTTTAGATTACACAATCTAGTGGTAGTGTTATAGCCATTTATTGGATCAAATTTCCACTGAATAAGTGCAATTGTTCATAATATGTTCCTCAAAAGCTAGCTTTCTCCATAGTTTTGATAAGTCAATAGTAATTATATGTTTCTTTAAACAAATAAGAAATCAACATGGTTGGTGGCTCACTCATTCTTTGTCCGAAAACAAGCACTAAGCATTATTCTTAGTATATTTGATATTTATAGTATGAATCATTTCTGTCACTTTGAATGCTCTTGCCTTTTTTTTTTTTTTTTNTGGAATTTTAGATTACACAATCTAGTGGTAGTGTTATAGCCATTTATTGGATCAAATTTCCACTGAATAAGTGCAATTGTTCATAATATGTTCCTCAAAAGCTAGCTTTCTCCATAGTTTTGATAAGTCAATAGTAATTATATGTTTCTTTAAACAAATAAGAAATCAACATGGTTGGTGGCTCACTCATTCTTTGTCCGAAAACAAGCACTAAGCATTATTCTTAGTATATTTGATATTTATAGTATGAATCATTTCTGTCACTTTGAATGCTCTTGCCTTTTTTTTTTTTTTTTAATCAACTTTATTTTCTAACTTTGGTCACATGAATATTAATGTGGAAATGCACTTATTTCTTGTTTTTTATGGAAGTTTGTGTCTGTTTTATGTGTTGACTTTGAAAGAATTGACTTTCTAGGCTACGCTACATAAGCAAAATATTGCAACCATTAATTCATAAATCCTTCGCATTATTTTTATTGTACATTTAGCTGGAGATCAAGGCCATTGTCCCTCATAAGTCCGTATTACGTTTTAGAGAAAATTACATAAACCTAGTTCCCACAAAATTTATGACAATTACATGAAATTATTAATTTATTATATTCTAATTAGTTTTTTTTTTTGGTTTCTTATATTTATTAAGATATATTCATTTAGTTAAAAATTAAAATCACAAATATTATTAAAAAAATTTAAAAATTATAAACGTGTTTTTTTGAAACATGATTGACAAATAATTAACAAGCAAGTTAAATAAATGTTTTAGAATAATTGAATGAAGCTAATTGAGAATTCTAAGTATTTTATATTGCTAGATTTTAATAGAATTTTATTTATTTTTTTAATTTTGTGTATTTTAGGCATTTATACTAAATTTATATTATAAAATTAAAGTAATATTATAGTTAAATGGCATCAAAAGTTTATAGTTTAGACTTTTTTTAATTCATTTTTTGTAGTAAATATTTTTCATCAACTTTAGTTTATTAATTTGTTTTCAAATGAGAAATCAAAAGTCACAAAAATATGATTAAGATCAAATCTCTCTATATAAAAAGAAAAAAAGGTAATCTTTTTAAAAAAAAAATTTCAAATTAAAATTAAGGAAAAAAATATTTGTGAAACAAATAATTCTCGAGAGGGGTTTAAGGAATTTTTCTTTATGTTTTTTTTTTTCCTTTATTAATAGAACACTCTTATTAAAAACACACTAATTAAAGTGGTTTGACAAATAAAAAAAAATACCAAATTATTAAATTGGAGATTTTGCTCCTGTTTGAGTCACGTTATTTTCAACTATACATTTTTCAATAAAATAATATTTTACATTACTTCAATAACTTTTCCTTCTTTTTCAACCACATAATCATCATCACATCAATCAAAACAATGCATTCTTGAAGAAAAATGTGCACCAAACATGAGCTTTATTTGCTCAAATATCAAATTTTTCCTGGCTCCCTTGATATCTACTTCTCTCGTGTCTTTCTTCCTACAACTACTTCCTGATTTTACGTATTCCCAATTTTCATTTTTTTTTTTTCCTTCTGGTCTGCTACTTTTAGGAGCACACTAAACAGTGATAATCTGCGATGTTTTTTTAAGCAGTGTTCAATGTAACTTCTCCTATAATATCAGCTTTGTCTATATGTTATTATCGACAAAATCAAACAGTGCCATCAGCCATGCAATATGCGTACATAATAGTAGAGTTGTCCATGGATTATTTTTCCTCTCTTCCTCTTCTGTCTCTCTTTGAGTTTTTGACACCTTGACTGTGGGAAAGGTTACGTTAATCTTATTAATTTTACCATCTAATTAAAATTTTCATTTTTATTTTCATTCTTCTACTCATTTTCAACCACACATTTTTCAATAAAATAATATTTTCCATCACATCAATAACTTTGCCTTCTTTTTCAACCACATATTCTCCACCAACCTACTATTCCAAAATACATTTTTCAAAAATAATATGACTCAAATACACCTTAATTGATACTGCATACCTAACATGAAAAAATAATTTTAATTCTTTTTATTGGAGGTTAGGTCAAATCCCTTCGTAAGTACATTTCAATTTTATCATTAATAAAACATGCAAAGTATAGTGGTTATTTAAAGAAAAGAGCACCCATTACATGTACTAAACTGCCAATACAAAAAAAGTGAGAGTTTTACAGCTATTATGGGATCAAATTTCTCGTAAATAAGTGCAAGAGTTCATTATCATAGTGTTCTAAAAGCTTGCTTTTTTAGTTTTGATTAATCATTAGTTATTGCCATCTGTCCTTAATACTAACTATTTCTTTGTCAAACTATGCTATTCTTAAAAATGATAATACACAATCTTTTAGTTTCATTAACTTTATTTAACACAACAAACTAGACTTTACTTTCGATAAATTTTAGAGGACGGCTACACGAATCCGTTATCACAACTCCGCTTGGTTCATTGCTCTTTCTTCTTTATTAAACATATGAATTCTATAGGTGGATTCTACTTTATAGAGTCCCTATTCGATTTAGCTGAAAAATGAAATAAAATTTAAATCATAGTTAATAATTAATTTTAATTATACATTTCTTGAGACCTACAACTTTTCAACCATAAATTTTATCAATTTATCAAAATCTACTAAAAATCCATTTTAATATCTACCAAACAGGGACTAAGTATTTTTTACTTCCAAAATACTTTTGATGTGGTTTTTCAAGACTCCTAATTTTAGGAGTATTTTGTAAGTTCCCCAAATTATTTGGTATCAAAACCCAACACCAAATTTTATTTTTCTGCACTTTTTAAAATAAAAGAATCACCCTCCAGATTGTTTAGCTTGTGATATGTGAAATTATTATCTATTTCCATAACCTTGAAATAATTCCAATTTTAATTTTTTCCACTAATTGTTTTAGTTTTTTGTTGAATTATTATGTTTCCAAGTTCTAGGCAGTTTAATTGATGGGATAACGAACTGGCGAATCCGATATTTTAAGTCTGTAATAACTTGTCATCTTTGAAGGTTTGTAAAATAGGGTATTGAAATTACATTTAGTTCAGTTTGCTGGTAGTCAACAAAGTACCTGTACAACATTGAATGTTGAGACAAGTTTTCTAGAAATGGGTTTGCGTACTAATTGGCGGAGAAAATAGTTTTGTGCCAAGTTATTTCCCTCGGATACTATTAATTTTGGATTATGTTCAGTTTAAAAATAACAGAATATAGTATTTCGATTATAATATATCCCAGTTAGAGTTCACTGGAGAACGTTAGCACATATAACTTGCGTGCTTTGATAAATGAATTGAGCTGATGGCAGGGCCTACTTTTCAAGGCTTCTCTTCCACAGCCAAGTAAAAGATTGAGAAATATTATTTTCCAGTACTATAAAATCTTTAAGCTTCTTGTTTGAATTTACAGATGGAGAGAATTATACGGGTCTGATTAGCACAATTGTTCTAATTATAGCTTTTGAATCTCAAATAGCTGACAAAAAAAATACAAATGGTCCCTCGATTGTAATCATTTTCATTACACATCCTCTAAAACCGTCACAGCTCGTGTAACGTTTTGCTCATCACATAAAAATGATCGTACAAATAGTTTAATCCAAAAATAATATACAAGTTAATGTCTAGGAGGTCCAGTCATTGCCGGCATTTCAAGATTCGCAATACTTGACAAGAGCGCAAAATGCCATTTGTTCAGCAATTCACAAAAATAGAACATTGGAGTCGTCTTGGATAGAATGAAACAAGTAAAACACATAAACTACAGTATTAATTTTTATTTTGTTTTAATCATGTCTAATACAATTCAATCCCATACGTGTATAAATTGACTTTGAAAACTCAAGATCAACCATGTCTACTCAATACTAGTCATATCTAAGCACCGGGAACAAACTAATGTTTTACATATTCACCAACCAAACCCCTTTTTTTTTTTTTGGTTACAGACCTTTGCATGAATTAAAATAACTGAAACAATGGCACTCAGTGTAAAATCCTCCCTATATGGGCACTATATGAAATTGTGTTTGTTTCTGTAGCAATTTGATCTTTCAGGAAAGAAAACCATAGAAGCTTCACTTTGAAAAGCAGTCTCCTTAGAATTCCAAAGTGCAACCAAGAATACTCTGCGGGACCCCAAAGTTACTAATGCAATTCTGTATCTGAAGATTCTGTCTTTCAGCATATTGCTTATGTAGCTATAGCTGCTTGATCTAATAAGACCCCTAGTCAATCTCTCCTTCTTCAACCTCGTTGGTGACGTTCTTCAGAATACTAGGTGGTTCACCTTCTTCCTCTTCCTCGTCTACTTTCATGTATAAACCAAGCTGTTCCAAAGGATTACTGCTCCCAAACTTGAAACTGCCAAACCCATCCTGTGAGTGATCTGGGCTAGTCTCATCTACTGAGCTAGGTAATTGCTCAGGAAGGACAACCCTCAGCATTTCCAGATCTTCGAGAAACCGAGAATTTTCATTGATTTCAACAGTCTTCTCAATCTAGGAAATAATGGGAATTTTTTGGTTAAGAATGGAGGGAGGGAGAGAGGAAAAGCCAACCTAATCTGATTTATGTGATAAAATAAGTTCATCAAACCTTGAGCAATGCCTCTCGAGCTGCTTCTCTCTCTAGTTCTCTCCTCCTCTTGGCTTCTGCTGCGGCTTCTGCTTCCGCTTGCCTTTGAGCATCTTCTGCAGCTTTGGCTTCTGCTAGCAACCTTGCCTTCTCTGATCATACAAACAGTAGATTGTTAATATCGGTTTTCCACATCAAATGTAAATCAATTCCATAATGTTCGCTTAAGCTTTAAAAGTGACTTTATTATTTTACGTTGTCTTCATATTCACTAATTTTCTTACTGGTCAAAGTTGGAAATAAATTAGTTACACATTTTGAGAATAATTCAATAAAAGCAACTGTTTTCTGATTAAAAGTAAGAAAAAAAATTAAGCTTCCAGACGATAAATCACTTAAAAAGTAAACTTCGATTTTTTTAAAGCTTAGCCAATCATATTCTGACATAAAATTTGTGGCGGGGTTGCATAGGTACCTATCCTCTTGTGCATCTCGAGCTCCTCTCTTTCGAGTCTTAGTTTCTCAGGATCCCCTTTATCATCCTGCAAGGAGTAGATCAGGTCATGTTCATACTGAATAATAATGGCAAGATCCATTGGCATCTAAACAAGTCATGCAACTAACCTGGCTGAGTGTCTTTTCTCGAGCTTTTAGTATAGTATCTGCAAATCGATTTTTCAAGAGAGCAGCACGGTATAGCTTCCCGGGGGAAACCTGCCTATCAACTGAAGAACTCTCCCCTGATATGTCAAACGTCACGAATAAGAAAAAGATAACCAGTTAACCAAAAACTTTAATTTTACTTTTAACATCCCATTCTTACCATCCTGGTGACAATCTGAATCACCTGAATTTGGCTTCACTTGGAAACTTGGTTCGAGCTGGTACGACCCACTAATTGATTCTGTCCATAGCCATTGATGCAATATCAATAGAAACGTTCTTACATTAGATTAGAATGCAATGAAAAGAAATAAGATTAGAAAAAGAACTCTGAAATGATAAAATTTCATTTCAGCAGATAACAGAGGATCCAGTTGATTTGCAAAGAACAAGAATGCTGATATTTTACAATTTTACATTTGAGAACAAGACTTAAATTCAGCTTCTATTGGATATTAAAGCCACGGTAAGTCCACAAGTGACAACAGACACACTTAAAACTGATATAAGTCCACATGCAGAAACCAGTGATCGATATTCGTCATGAAGCTATTTAAGAATTCATCCAGAAGATCACGCATAGCAATGTTAAAAATTTATCCATAGATCATGTAGATATTAACCAAAGACAGCCTCAGAACAATTTCAAAAACAAAACAAAATCTTGTGACAACCAGACACGACAGAATTCAAACCTTGTTAATGTGTCAAAAACCTGTTTTCAAAGTAGAATACTTGAACTTCAACTAGCCCTCCTTGAAACCATAATAATAATAATAATAATAATTCATAAAGAATCTCTCCTAAATAATTGACTTTCAAGTTCATCCCGATTACAAGCAAACACATCCCATGGTCTTCATTTGAAATAGGTAATAAACACCTTCAGCAACTGCTGATTTCCCAAGCAATCGCTTCACAGATACAGCTTGAACAAATATAAATTAAGTTGACAACAATCTCCACAAAGATTGGACACTTAATTCTAATGACATCACATGCACAGTAATGAGATAAGAAGAAAAAAGAAAAAGTACTGAAAAAACTCACTATTTCCATCCACCACCCCATCAGCACCTGCCTTTCTATCTAGTTCTGATGCATAATTCCCATGATCCTGAAATTGCATCATAAATAGCTGAGAGACAATTTCTAAATTCATCTAGCAGCAACTTGGAACAATTTTTTTTACATCAAATGTTTCAGTATGTGTAGTCATGTTATAACTATTAGAGAACTAACAAAGGAAAAAAAAAAAATGCATCTAATATACCTGTGTCAGCTCTACTGCTGGAGAACCTTTCGAAGATTCAGATTCTCTGTCAGAGGTATTCCTATAATCCAGACCTGCAAGAAGAGTTTATCACCACCCCCATGACAAATCAAAATAATGTAGAACCATAAATTTGAACTGCAAAAACATCAAAATAAAAAATGATGACTTCAGAAGCTTGTAGAAAGCTATTATTTCGCATGCTATAATCACACAAGTAATGAAATGGAGATCTTGCTCATCACATATAATACAGAACAAGCCAACTTGCCAACAGGGTGAGGAAACAATAGCTAACCACAAGTTTAAATCTCGGGTCTGCTTGATCAACACCTTAGCTCTTCTCAGGATAAAAACTTACCTTCTCATCAAGTAACACAAATATGAGAAATTAATTATGTAAGAGTGATTTATGGCCACCACAATAATACCAGTCTATCATCTTGACAAGTGACTTTAACCCTTTCTTCGGTCACCACTTGTTATGTTTTTGTTGATTAAAAGTGAATTTATTAATGAGAAGAAAGAATTGCAGAGATGGAGGACCGCAAGATTGCAACTATGTCTTCCACATGGGTAACAACTTTGAGCTAATGAATTACTAGCATTCATGTTATAAATGAAAGGTTCATCTTGTCCAAGAGTTCCAAACTTGTCAAGGCCACTGCACTTGTTTGTGTAAAAGGTGCCGCCCTCTTCATTTATAAGCAGACAATTGTAACAGCCAAAATTTATAAAAATTGACTATTGCAAACAATCTTCAAGAATTACAACTCCAAAAGGAGATCATCCCATCGGTTATAAATATGATGCTTCAGCACTTGAGATCAAACTTATGCGAATTTAATGTTTATGGCACATTTAACCAACAAAACTTCTAAGCAAGCCTCTTTAATAAAGAGCGAGGAAGAGCAAGAGAGATAAGTATACGTGTCCAACAAATTAAGCCATATTACAACAAAGTATACCTGCTTCATTACATCTGTTGCTTCCCACCCCAGCATCTTCATCAATCTCAACTGGAGGATTGCTGGAGACTGGAGGCTCATCTCCACCAATATCAATACCCTCATCGATAAGCTCATTTCCTACAAGTTTCCACCATAAGAGATCAATGTTTTGAAGAACAAAGTCTGAAGTGAGAACCTCACAGGGAATTCATGAATAGGATTGCGTCAGAGATCCAAAATAACAGAATTAGAACCTTTGTCTGCTTGCATGGATGAATTGCTAGGCCCTGATTCGTGTAGCAGCTGAAAGAGAGGGGGAAATAAAACATAAATTATTCTTGCTTGCATATGAACGACATGCCAAGAGGACTGCATTTTGTTAAAGCGAAAACAACAAGTGCAGCAGATAATAAACAACCTCTATTTCACAGGCTTCAGATTTTGCACAGTTATCTTGATTCTCACGCAAATGATCATCTAGGAGCTTCCGTAATGTGAATAGTGTGTCATCTCCGAGATCATCAATATCAATCTCAATTTCCTCAACATCCCCTCTTTTAGAACTTTGTGCTCCCAAAAACTCGATGATATGACTTGGTAGATCTCCCAGCGAAGCTTCCAATTCGATGCTTAATTTGTGTTTCTCTTCATCAGTCATTTTCCTCTTGATTGGTTCTTGTATAACTTCATGCTGCATCGGAGATACTTTCCTCTTTTTCAAGGGGGTCACTTGTTTGGCTTTTTCTGTTTCCTTGTTTATGATTGATTTTTCAGGTATGGACACATCACTATTTATAGGGAGTTTTTTCTCAAAAGCTTTCCATCTTACTTCGAATAACTTGCTCAAGGTGTCTGCCATTATGTGTACATCATTTCCTGGTGGATTATAGGTCTTGGCATTGGTAAATGTGAGCCTGACATCAGCAAGAAAGTCTAGCGGGCTAGCATACTTCCCTGAAGCAAGCTTACTCTTAATTGTCCCCAAATCCATTGGGTTTTTTATAACATTGAAATAATCAGGAAGGTTTAGTTTGACCACGTCAACAGGGGAACTAAACACCCACCCAAACCGATGAGACATCAACTTATTCAATAAACTCTCACAATTTTTAAAAATCTCCAAGTTCTGGTTCACAGTTTTATGCTGCTCCACAGACTCAAATCTTCCTGTAATGCCCCGTTTCCAACCACGCCCCTTCCTCCCAGGACCATAACCTAAAGCTGAGGATTTCTTTTCAGTGCCAAACGGAGGGCCCTTTTGTTTCACACTGCTACAGCTGAGGATATCGCTAGATGATGAAACTGCTATAGCATTTGGAAATTTTGTCCTGTGCGATTCAACTTTGTTTTGGAGAAACCGAATCTGCTCGAGTTCTGATGTCAGCCGGAGTGCTAAATTCTTTCTCTCAAATGGAGACAATTTGGAAAGATGCACTATCTGAATAGGTACAGTAAAACCATCTCGTGAAGCAGAATTCAGATCTATCCATTTTCGCATAGGTACAGTAGAATCCTTCAATACAGTAATTTGGTTGTCTATTCCCCCTGAGCTATCAGATCCTTCTGATTCATACCGAGGAGCAAAACCAGTAGCATATCCAGGAGGAAACCTATCCTTCTTCGCCATAGTAATACCCTGAAATTCACTCCACCCAATTAATCAATCTCTTTTGCCCAGTTAAGCAATAATTGTCTCTGCATAAAACCAATGCACCACACCAATTTCTTAAATCCACCAAAATATTATAAATTTACATAATTCCTAAATAAATAAACCTTGTAACGTTCCAATAACCTCTGCAACTATCCAATAATTTTCACATCTCTATAGTCCATCTGATCATCAAATAATGAATAACAAAGATTTTTAATTCAAAATCCGTTCATAATTCTCTTAAAACTTTCCTTTCTTTTCTTTTCCATTCTCACATACTTACAGATCATACTAACTTCATTTACCTACTTACAGCAAAAATATACTAATTCACGGTACAAAAAACTAAACCCTAAGCATAATTACCTTGACTCAAATCCCCTTCGAGTTGCAAGGAGCAAATTTTCCTCCGCAAGCTTGCCACAGAAGAAAAGTAATTAAGAACTTATTAATCAAGAAGGTAGCCAAGAAACCTTAATTTTACAAGCTCAAACTAAACCACCAGAGTAATGGATAAATAGGCAGATAAGTACGAAAAATCCAAGGTTCTCGAAAGCCTAAATAATCAAATTCTCACTGAATCAGAGAGATTCTTCAAATCACAAGCAACCCTAATCGCAGGACGAAGCTCCCCGAAGACTTCAACCTTCCAACTAACACAGTACACTATTGCACAATAAATACAGAGACAGAAAGCGTGGTTATTGTGAGACAAGTAAAAGTAGCAAAACTGCTTTGCTTGTCATTACTTATAGAACCACAGTGGTAGTCTGGAAAATTTGGCCCGTAGAATATCAGTTTCGGCTAAATCAACGGTATGGCAGTGTGTGAAATTTCAGTCGCTAGATCTCGATCTGACGGATAAGAAGTGTCCATGTACGTTGAATCCGATATTTTTGACTTGCGGTATATAATTTTCAGAGGGGAATGATAGTACTACCGCTTGGTGAGTCATAAATAGATGACGATGAGATCAGAGCAATCAGACTTAGTCAAGCAGTAATCTGATTGGGTGTGATCATTAGATTGTGTGACTGGGGATGAGTTTACCAAAGCTTTTCGAACGTCTAGAAGCTGCTCGTCCGCGTCAGCTTAGACTGTATTCACGCGTCATTTGCGCGTCGTTTATAGCGCAAAAGCCAGAAGTTAAAACCTTTTGATGGCTTTAAATAAATAATGTTTTACATAGGATGTGCTTTATACCCATTATTTTGAAAAAATGTATTTTAAAATAATTAATTGATAGAAAATATGTGGTTAAAAAATAAAAAAAAAGTTATTAATGTAATGAAAAATTTTATTTTATTGAAGAATGTATAATTGAAAATGAGTAAAAAATAAGAATTTTAATGTATATCAAACAGGGACATAGTAATTTTTTTAATAATATGTAATTAAAAAGAAAATAAAATTTTTAACTTTACTTGTAAAATGTTTTATTGTGTAACTGTATTTTGAAAATGAGTATCAGAATTAATTATTTTAACAAGAGA
>CAIGRL010207229.1:0-16076 GCA_903798325.1 Fraxinus xanthoxyloides | reverse complement strand
AGTCGTTTAAAAAGACAGCATCTCATTTTGCTGTTAGTTTTAAATTGGGGTATGAAAGTGAGAATTCATGTTACGGGATTTTGGTAAATTTTGGTTTGAAATCGGACATTTTAGACATTTCAAATGAAGGGTATTTGCGACTTTTAATACATGACAAAATAGACTAAAGATTATTTTACCAAACATTATTGACTATATGCTATTTTACCAAATATTATTGTTGACTAGGCTTTCTAAGCAAACCCATCGATTCAATATCCAAATGGACAATTATTCATCCCAATTAATTAATTAAATCATACTTAAATACTCATTAGTCATTGCAACCGTAAATTCAAAAACCTAGTGTGACGTGTTTAACAACTACTGTTGAACCATATTCATCGACCGCCCATTAAATTATAATATGTAAACAATTAAATCTAATTTTTAATTCAGACTCCAACATTTTATTCCTTCTAATAATAATATTTTTTTGGAATCTTGGCTAAATTCTCATGTCAGTATATCCAATTTTTTTAAAAATTTTTTTAATAATTATTTGTTATATTTTATTAATAGTTGTGTTGTTTTGTTCTTATTTGTGCCAAACTCCTTTAAATTTTTAGTATATATCACTTTTTGTTTATTTGCTTCTCAATTTCTTGGTCAAATCACATAATCAATTATTTATATTTTAACTTCATTCTAAATTTTAATGTTAATTGCTAAAATGATTTCGTCACTTACTTAAATGGTCGTTTGAAAATATGACTAATGAGTCATTCGACATATATACTTTGGTGAAAATTGAAAGCAAATAAGTATAAGATTGACCCCCCAAATTGCTAAAATTGTGTTAGCTATTCAAATATTCACAATTGTTTCTAAGTATGTATTCTCGAGTAATCGAATTTTTTATTCCTTTAGTAGTTATGCTACGGGAAGCTTATAAAGATTTCGAATCTTTGGGAGTTACCTTAATTTACTAAGGAAAGCTTATAAAGATACAACCGTCACTTCAAAGATGACGGGCTAAAAGATTACCAGTTCACTTGTGTCAGCGGCTCATGATAGGTTCGCTCGACTCATAAGAGGTCAGCTTGACCTATGTTGCGATCATCCAAAGGTATCACCATTGCAATCACGTCTCCTGAATGATGTCACCACTGCTTAGACGACCACTTCCAAAGCGACAATGGCACCCATGATGTCAACACCTCATTTTCAGTCAATCAGAAATCAACAATGATTGCCTACCTGATAATCATGACCTAGGCAAAGCTGCAACCTTGGTAGCATGATGATCTATTTGACTGACTTCAACAACCAATCAACAATCTTAAATATAGGCGGTGCCACGTTCTTTCAAGTCGGCACTATAGTTGATATAACGTCAAGCGACCAAGTTACTCCATTTAGAGGCCTACAAATAGAGGCAAATGGCCATCTTTAAAGGCCGAACTCAATGTCTTCTTTTCTTTTCAATAAACTCCAAAATTCAATCAATGAAATTACACTTTATTTTTTCTCTAAATTCCAGCAATTCCAACAACCACTCTACTAAATTTCTATTAATTTAATCTACATTTGTTACATCATTTTTAGTTATTAACAAAATTAAATATCTGTTTGAGCTTCATTTTCTAAAATTTTATTTTCTCCAAACTCATTCTTAACCTCAAATTTTGTAATAAAATAATTTTGCATGCTAACTAAATTTTTTTCCTTACTTTTTAACCAAGTTTTTTTTCAAGAAAATCACCATTAAATAACTCATTTTCACCAAAAAAAAATGGGCTCAACCATAGCCTAAAAAGCACTTACAAAAAAATTGGTGTTAATCCGATCGTCTCTTATATTTTCCCTCCTTTTTCTTTTTTTGTTCATGGGTAATTTATATTCACACCACAATCTTTATTTTTTGCACCACCTTTTAAGTACACTTAAGACTATTAATCTTTACTCATTATAGAACTTATGATTTGACATATTATTCTTATTTCACAAATTTTTCATTAGTTAACATATTTTGTATTAGATAACATTTTTTTTATTTAAAAGTCCGATGAATTGGCATAAAAAAACTGGTTTTCCAATCATTTTTTAAAAAATAAATAAAGGAAAAGTGGGAAAAAAATATTTTTCTCTTTTTTCAAAGCATGAAAACAATTTTTTTTTGATATAAATCATCACTAAGGACTAACTGTTCTAATTAATGGGATGTTGAAATTAAGAACTTGATGTAAAAAATATTTATGAAAATAATTATTATAATGAACAAAGATTGAGAAATTTAATAGTAATTAAAGTGTGGTGTGTCAAATAAAAGTTGCGGTGATAATATAACCCCCTTTGTTCATTGAGAAAAATATGATGGTTTACAGAAAATACCCTTCAAATAAAAGCTTAGATGCAAAAAAATAAAAATAAAAATAAAATAAGAATAATTAAATAAATTTTTTTTCAAATTCTAGGGACTCATATACAACAAATTGAAAGTGAGGCAAATTTGAATGGGGGCCTAAGCGCTATATTTTATAAAGTTTGGTGACCTAAGTTTTCCGATTCCAGTAACAGGGTATTGCACTGCCGAAGAACTTGTTTTCGTCCCTCAATAATTTATAGGAATCGAATTTCCAACAATTTCTACAATTTTCGATACGATTCCCCTGCACCAGTGATATTTCATAGCACTCACGGCCGTATTGAAGCTACAATTAAAGTGCGTAGCAAAAATTTGTGGTCATCGCTATGTCAATTGAGATCAAACTCTCCCGATTCAACCGTATCTATCGCTCCAATGTAATCGCTTTATCTCTTTTTATTTCTATATACGCGTGTCTACTTATTCACAGGTTCAATCGGAAATTATTGTTTTAGGTATTTTTAATTGCTTTTAGCTAATTAATTGTTTTTAAAATGTAAGGAACCGTTGGAGGGCAAAATAATCATGAAGCTCACTTCTTCAATTTCGTTCCAGTCCATCCGCCTTACTGTCAATGGCACAGTTAATTTGCAGGTTCTTAATTTTACTTCCATTTTCTAATTATATGCTTTTGTAATGTCTTTTTGCGTTTAGTTGAAAGAGAAGTCTGAGTTTAAGTAACGTCTTCATATATTTTCGAATTTTCGTAAGATTAGGTTCGCGGAGGATCTGCTGGAGTAGTCGAGTCTTTCTATGGTGTCATCAAACCTATTCCTATTGTGTAAGCCGCTTCATTTATTTGTACGCTGCAATTTTTTTGCTTGACACGGGCTATAGTTCTTAGTGTTCTTTCTGTTTGACTTGATCATTTCCTTTTGGGGTCTTTACATTATTGCGATTGCATTCATTGAAGATAATCAAACAATTTGGTACCATGTCGTAACTGTTGTTTAACTGCCACTTTCCACACTGAGTAGAATATTTTCAGGGGTGAAAATGGTTAAACTAAGATCAAATCCCATGATCCTCTCCTCGCATATATCATGCAATGCATGATCAAGATTCTATGATCATCTCCTTAGCAAAATTCTTTAAAATGCAACCAAATCCCTTGATACCATCATAGCATTATATTTTATGTATTGAATGAGACGTGCTAGGAGAGGATTATGTGTAGAGTTGAAACACTTGGAAATATTTTATTAGACCTAAGAGCTCTACACTGCACCTCACTGGCACTCACTTGTGTTTATATTTCTCACCGACTAAAACATACACCATTCTCCCATTTGTACTACATTAATGTCAGTGCATTGGATGAGTTTCCTACCCCTAGACAGGTCCAGCATGGTGGTGGAAGAGGGACGAGAAGCAACAATCCAGAATGGACTGGATTCTTTATATGGTGGTAGCCTTCACCGTAGTATTAGGTCTTGCAATAGGAGAGATTCATGGATAATGAGATATGCTATGGAAGGATTATGGGATTTCTTGATCTTGCATGAGATATGGTCTGGCATAGAAGAGAATCATGGAATTCTTAGACTTGCTAGGAGAGGATCATGGGTTCTTGATGTTGCACTTAATAGATATGCTAAGAGTCATGAGGTTTGGATTTACGGTTTGGTTCCTTTCATGCCCCTTCAAGGTGGTGAATGAGATTTGATGAACTCCCAGCTTGTATCAAAAGTTGCTAAATTTGATGAGATGAGCTGATGGCAGGTTTGAAGAGTATCTATATAGCTTTCCTCAAGAACAAAATGATAATCCAATTCCATATGCTCTGCTTTTGCATTGAACATTGGATTGATTGAGAGACAAAATCAATATTATCACAAGGTCTTTAAGGTCATTGTGAGAGTATAAACCCATGATCATGAAGAAGAAAGCTAACCCAGGACAGCTGTTGAGCCAAGGGATTTGCATTTAGTTTTAGCTGTGGAACCGGAAGCACTAGATTGCTCATTTAACGACCACGTAATTACCACAATACTACTGCTTCTGAAACTCCCAGAATTCTAGCAACCTGAAGCGTTACCAAACATGAATTTTTTTTTTCAATATAATGACATATTCAATAAAATTGAACAACCTTTAATTAAAGATAAATTAGATTTAATAAAATATGTGGAATGTTTTGGAATCACATCTTTCATCAAAACATTACTAAAACTAGTTCTAACATGCTATAAAACTAGGACTAATTAAAAATTATAATGTTACTCCAAAACTAGTCAAATTCAACAAATAACGTACTTCTTGACGAGAATCCGTTGGTCCACTAGCACACCCATTCATCTACTGCCGTCCAGCATGTTAATTTTTACCTGAAGTTTGTAAATAAAGAGGGATGAGTATAATGAATTATACTCAATGAGATGTTTGCTACTCCACATTCAAATTAAACTTGAAATTATGCATAAATTCTCCTACCAACATAAAATGATAATTATCATCACACCATGAAAAATGATAATTCTAGCAATCGCTGCAAAATAACGTGAAGACTAACTAATACTTGTAGGTATGCTTTAAAATGTAACATGATTTCTCCCGAAGGAGCCCTGAACTCAATTAATTAAATTCATACGTAAACAACGTATTTTAAAAGATGTGGACAAACGACTAATAGCATTGAGCACCTTACATTTTAAAAATGAATGTGTAGAGCAAAATTGCAGGAAACGAGATACTTGATTGCAAATCCAAAGATTTAATATATTCCTCCTTTTTCTTTGCAAAAATCAATATTCTATAGAGGAATAGAGAGAAACTGGAAAAAAAGAATTACCAGGAGGAAAAATAATAGAACATAATACCGTGTCTTGCCTCTATTTATAATGAGTTAATTGAAGATTTTTGTAGAATTTAAACACTTCATTTAGGATTTGGTGTCTATTTCAAGCAACCGTATTTGATCAAACTATATCAAACAAATTTTGAAATTATCTGGATTGTCATGTCATAATTATCTACACACGTGACTGTCTATACACTGGCCTAATAAAGATGGAGTTTTAATTATGAATTAGTGATTGACTTTAGATGGGATTAATATTATAATATCGATAAAAGAAAAGAAATGGTTTGTTTATTATTTAAATTAAAAAAGGCAATCCATTAAGTGATCGTGTAAGTATAATTCTCTAAAAATTCTTTAACCTTAATTTTCTTGGATCGACTTTAACTTGGTTTGATTTTATCTAAATTATCTTTTTCTCTCATCTAATATACACGATAAATTGTAAGCTAATAAATGAGTCCTATATAGCTATAGTAATTTAGTCTAAATTGAAAACTATTATTATTAGCTAAGTAGGTTTCTTATTTGGCTCTAACTCGAGTTTAACTTATTCAAATTATCTTTTCCTCGAGTCCATAATTCACAATTTATTTGACATTTCTATCAATTGGCAAATAAATTATATGCTACACAAATCGTAAAATTTCGGGGTTTCGACAAGCTCTACGCCTTGTAAAACAAAATCCGGCCTAACCTGAATATGCAAACCCTGACAAAGTGGGCTTTGAGATTGACAACATAATAATCTAAAGTATCCTTCTGATAGTGGAATTTTTTTTCACAACTCGCAAATGTCCCTTCACGAGATTGTGAAAACGTGGAAAGACTTTATTAATGGAGTAATTTATGTGTGGCCTTGTGCCGCGTCAATTTACTGATAATCTTTTGGTGGACACGTCTCTTTGAACACATTTGCGATTGAAGGAGAACACAAACATATGGAATTCTGAAAGTATATTGTGACTTGAGATAGGAAAGCGCCACCAATGAATCTCCAAGTTAAACTCTCAAATCGTGGAATAAAGATTTCATAGATCTTTTAGTGCAAGCATAAAAATTTTAGTTGGTAATAACCTGTCAAAGAAAATACCATTTTTCACAATAATTATGACATGCATAGACTAAAATAAGGTCATAGAGTTTTGGTATCTTTGTTGTGTATGAATAAAGATGTATCACCTTCACCACATTGGAGAACCAAAATCAATTAGAACTTTGGATACGCAATCCAATGTCACGGGAGCTTTCTGTTTGTTGCAAATGGTCTATCAGACTACTGGATGTCAAAAATGATACACCTTCACTAAAATGAAGAACCAAAATTGATTAGAACTATGGCTAAGCAATTAACCCATGCCCCAGGTGCTTTCTGTTTATTATGGGTGATGATATATGAGACAACTAGATGTCAAAAATTCTTTCTTAATGATATTTTCAAAAAGACTATATATGGACAGACCAGGTTTCCAAATCCTCAGATTTTCTCGCATGTTTGTCTTTTCAAGAAATCTTTCAAGTTAAAATACTATGTTTCGCGTATAATGTTGATACACTCGCATTTAAACTATGACATTGTTATTTAAACCAAGGATGGGAGTTTATACTTAGATTGTCAATACTCAATCCGCGAATACTTGTAAACATGAAATGAATTGTAAATTGTGAGCTAAGCAAGGATCTCTCAACTTATTAAATAAAATTGGGATATCATCCATATCTAGCTTCCTCAGATGTAGGCATGATTGATTAATTTCCTTATGCACCATACTTGCACTTTTCTTTGGCTGCAATTTGATATGCGCTTGGATTTGTTACTTGATAGCAGGAATAAGATTTTCGAGATTCAATCATCCGGAAAGATTGGTTCAGGTACGACAGAGGTATGATGTCAGAATGTAAAAGTTGTACATTTGATTTAGATTAATCTTCAAATCTTCAATCGTTTATATTCACAGTAACCATTTGCTGAAGCCACACGTGAGTATGTGAGAAGGCTTTGTTGAACCAAGTACAATTTGTCACTAGTGTCTGTAAATCACATCTTCTGCTGCCAGAGTATTTTTGACTCATAATCAGTACATAATTTTTTCTTTTACCTATTTTGCTTCCACGAGTAGTTTCAGCTTTAGTGTTAAAGATAAGTGGAAAATGTGACATTTTATCTTATCACCGTGGACAAGGTATGAGCTGAAAAGGGGAAATTTAAAAGGAGTTGGATTACCTTTCAGTCTTTCGGGTAAGAATGTAGTTATACGAACATTTAAGAGAGTGAGATTGAAGATATTACTAGATCTTGTTAATGTAAGAAATCTCGTAGGCCATCTATAATACCTTCTATATCCATCGGGGGACATCACTCGTGGAAACAACTGAAGTAGAATTCGTGAGTTAGAAGGATATTTGTCTGCCCAACTGATGAAACAATATACTGAATCCAGCCAGATTATGAGACCAGCACTCCTAAACATATATTAGGAGACTAGTGACTATGGAAAGTGGGTTCTTGAAAAGATTGATAATTAATAAAAATTAATTGGATACATGAAGATTTATCATTGTAGTTCTGAATTTTTCTTGATTTCAATCTCTTACTATCTTGTATAAATTCTTCTCAGTGAACTACGCAATCTGATGTTTGTTTCTTCAATCCTTAAGTTGTGGTCTTTATTGTTCTAGATACCATTTTCTGTGACACTGAAAGATCCGAAAGAAGAGAACCGGGAAAAGTTTTATGAAACCTACCACGGTGGCAATGTCAACATCCAGGTATATATTAATAATCTTAGTATATGCAGATCTTTTTTGGAACCCATCCAGATTTAGTTGCAGAATTCTGTTCCACCTGTATAAATATTATTCTCATGCCTGATTTTATAATTGCTGCTGTAGTATTTAGTAACAGTGGATGTAGTGAGAGGATACCTACACAAATCTTTATCAGCAACAATGGAGTTTATAGTTAAAAGTGAAAAAGGTACAGATCCAACCTTCCTGTATAGCCTCTTTTATTATTGCTTATATGTGAAGGCACTGAGTCTTCTTTCTGTTGCTCATCTCAGACAATTTACCGCCAAAACCGGTTTCTCCTGAAATGGTCTTCTTTTATATTACGCAGGACACACAAAAACATCCGCTACTTCCGGAATTAAAATCAGGTTTTGTCTAATTTTCCTCCTCCTTATGTTTATTTTGGTATTTCGTGTGCTAATTGAAAAACTATTCGTGACAATGTAAAATGGGTCAACTTATAACCTTTAATGACACATTTAAAATTAATGCTTCATTGGCCACTTAATGTCATAGACACATCTGCTTATGAACATTCTTGTCAGTCATTTTGTCACAATAATTTAGGGTTTGGGTCAGATATTTTTTTTTTTTTTTTATAACCGTGGATGTCTAGGCCAGGTTGCGCGCACCTCGACTAATCCCACGGGGCCCTGAAGTTTATAGTCGTTTCTCACCTCAGTGGCCCTGAGGGGACTCGAACTGATGACCATTGGGGTGCAAAGCCAAGGCCTAACCAATTGAGCTACCCTCAGGGTTAGGTCTGGGTCAGATATTGCTTCCATTATTGCTACTACTTCTGGGATTGTTTCTGAAGGCAAACCATAGAAAACGGACTAGTGCATGGTTGGGGTAGGGGCAGTCTTGAACTTTTATAAGCTGCAGCTTCTGCCACCTTCATATATGGGAAAAAGGAATAATCCTTCGGGTTCTGGAATTCTTTCTGATAAGGGATCATATGTTTCTGTATATTCCAAGGCAAGAATTTTCAACAACCTTTTACCAAGATTAAGGAACTATTCACATGTTAGTTTTATAAAGAATTCCTCTTTCTGAACAGAGGGCTTCTGATATAGAACATTAAGGAGAGAAAAGACAGCAAGAGAAAAGAAGAGATATGGGAGATCAATCTAGAGAAAATTTATATTATATTGAATATTTCAATTCAACCTTTGAATTATTCAACTGGATTAGTTCTATTTAAAATTTTAAATGTAAAAATCTGTAAGAAGAATGAATATTTTCCAAAATAATGAAGGGGGAAATTTTCTAACTTAAAACAAATAATTATTATTTGATAACAAATTGAAATCTACTTTAAAAATTTACACCTTCAATAGTTGCATATTTTGCAATGCTATCTCCCACATTTGGAATGTAATATTCCTCACTGGGACTTCAATCTCTACAATATGGTCCATTTTATGTAGAATCAAGTTGTTACATTTACTGATGCCAACTTGTACTGTATTTGAGTCATTGATCTGTCTCCAAATCATGGATTCGTAAAAAATGAACAGTTTAAGAATAGATGTGATTATCAACTATCCCCACGATTACTTAGCAGCATAAGGGTGCTTGTAACATAGTTTCTTAGAACCCCAAATTCATCAGATAATTTAAGAACATGGTTGTCTTTGTCATGTATGGCAACTTGAAGGTTGCTTATGTCAATAAGATTGAAGACCGACAAAGATTCTGGAGATTACGTCTACCATAAATACCGATATAATTGATTGTAATTATTGTAATTAGTCTTTTTATCATATTTATGTTGTACACAATTCTCTATTTAATGAAAGGACCCTCAAATGGGAAGGGCATTCGGCCTAATTTTGTCATGGTATCGGAGCCATACCTCTAGAAAAATTGCTGAATCTTCCACTGTTCTTGAGTTTTCCGGCGTCTCTGTAGTGGGTTTCAGTGCGTAATCAACGCGATTCCTGCGTCATGTGTGTGAGCTCGAAGTAATTTCGAGCAATTTGTTGCCAATCGACTACGTGTGTCTTCTGGGTCAGCATCGCCGTTCTCGATCCGGTATTTTCAGTGTGTGATCGACGTGATTTCTGTGTCTGGAGTGTGGGCTCGAAGTAATTTCGAGCATTTGTGGCTGGTCGACTGCGTGCAAGTGTTCTGGAGCTCATCGCGTCTCCTACGTTGTCTTCCGATTGAGGGTGTTTGGGCCTGTGTTGGAAGTAGGCCTGTGTTGGGGTGTGTTTGAGGAGTGAGTCTTATCAATTAAGTATGGGCTGGTTTAAGTAGTGATGCGACAAATGGATGTCAAGAATTCTTTCTTACATGGTGACCTTAAGGAAGATATTTATATGACACCTCCTGCGGGACTCTTTTTGTCGCCATCTTCTAATGTGTGTAAACTAAAGCGTTCGCTTTATGGGTTGAAGCAAGTTCCTCGTGTTTGGTTTGATAAGTTTCGTTCTACTCTCTTGGGTTACTCCTTTACTCATAGTAAATATGACTCGTCTCTCTTCATCTCGACCATAGAAGATGGTACTGTGTTTCTTTTGGTTTATGTTGATGATATTGTTATTACTAGTACTGATTCTGGAATGATCTCTCACCTTCAACCCCAATTGAAAGATTCTTTTCAAATGAAGGATTTGGGGCCCTTGTAAAGGTCTTGAGGTGCTTTTAAACCCAATTGGAGCTTATCTACATGAGCACAAGTATTTGGAGGAGTTGATTACTTTGGATGGACTTTGCAATGGTCGCTCGATTGATACTCCTTTAAAGGTGAATGTGAAGTACCGAGGAAGGGGATCTCCTTCTTGATCCTTCTCTACGTCGTCAATTAGTGGGTAATTTGAATTATCTCTATATTATTCAACCACATATCTCTTTTGTTGTCCAACAGGTCTGTCAGTTTATGCATNCTCTCACCTTCAACCCCAATTGAAAGATTCTTTTCAAATGAAGGATTTGGGGCCCTTGTAAAGGTCTTGAGGTGCTTTTAAACCCAATTGGAGCTTATCTACATGAGCACAAGTATTTGGAGGAGTTGATTACTTTGGATGGACTTTGCAATGGTCGCTCGATTGATACTCCTTTAAAGGTGAATGTGAAGTACCGAGGAAGGGGATCTCCTTCTTGATCCTTCTCTACGTCGTCAATTAGTGGGTAATTTGAATTATCTCTATATTATTCAACCACATATCTCTTTTGTTGTCCAACAGGTCTGTCAGTTTATGCATGCTCCACGACATCTTCATTTGACCGCAGTTCGTCGTATTATACGATACTTGTTAGGTACACCTGATAGATGTCTTTTCTTTCCTGCAAATTCTTCAGTTGATCGGATATAGTGATGCAAATTGGGCTGGATGTGCCGACACTCGTCGCTCAATCACAGGCTGGTGCATGTTTCTTGGAGGTGCACTAATTTCCTGGCGTAGCAAGAAATAGGATCGTGTCTCTAAATCTTCCACTAAATCTGAGTATCGTGCTAGGTCTTCTGCTTGTTCAGAGATCGTTTGGCTATGAGGCCTTTTATCGGAGCTTGGTTGTCCTCAACTTGGGCCTACTCCACTATATGCTGATAATACAAGTGTCATTCAGATTGCTGTTAATCCTGTATTTCATGAGCGTATTAAACACGTTGAAGTGGATTGTCACTCATCCGTGAGGCTTATGATGGTCGTATTATTTCTCTTCCATACATCATCACTAATGTTCAGATCGCTGATGTACTTATTAAGGCAATGACACTGCAGCGTCATCAGTTTCTTGTCAGCAAATTGATGCTTCTTGATCGTCCATCGTCAATTTGAGGGGGATATCAATAAGATTGAAGACCGACAAAGATTCCGGAGGTTACGTCTACCATAAATACCGATATAGTTGATTGTAAATTATTGTAATTAGTCTGGTTACCATATTTAGGTTGTACACAATTCTCTATTTAATGAAAGGACTCAAATGGGACGGGCATTCAGCCTAATTTTGTCAGCTTAAGTACATTCTCTGGATATGCCTATACTCTTGTCTGGTAACAAATTTTAACTGACAACGGCAGTTGTTCCTATGAGGCTGTACTCTCTTTGTTTCTATTTTTTCGTTCCTTTATCTAATGTTTTACATGTTTCAATAGAATCAGATGATATTTATCTATCTGATGCTGGACTGTGCTCTTCTATACTATTTTAACATCTTTGGGCATTTCATGTATGGCTAGCCATTCCTTGGAACAGGTGGTTTCCGGGTGACTGGGAAAATATGTACTCAATGTTCACTCTCAGATCCTATTGTTGGCGAGTTGACTGTTGAAACATCTGCCATTCCTGTTCAATCCATTGACATCCACATGCTCTGTGTGGAGTCAATATTGATTGGTGAAAAAATAGTGACTGAATCCTCTTTGATCCAGACAACTCAGGCACGAAATTTTATCCATGTACTTAAAATATAACCAATATTTTTGTCTGCTAAAAGTAATTCTTTGTCACGTGTAATTTCTGTTGTTAGATTGCAGATGGAGATGTCTGTCGTAGCATGAAGCTCCCCATTTATGTCATTCTTCCCCGTCTCCTGACTTGTCCAACCATTTTCGCAGGGTAGGTGTTTGATTGCTAAACACATCTTTTTTCTGAAATCCTCGACTCCTTTATTTCTGTGTGTACAATTCTTCATCAAATGCTAATTATGCTGTTCGTTGCACATGAATTAAAAAGTATTGTGGATTATCTTGAGTTTATATTAAAGTTATCCAGCAATGAGGATAAACAAACCAGACAAGAAAGAATTTTGAGAATGTAACCGAGGCTCTCTAACAATCTCCTCTTAGAAGAGATCTAACAAAGTTTCCAGATTAGAAAATGTGCAGAACTTCCATTGAAGATATTCTTTAACTGCTACTTTAGACTGAAAGATATTACACTATATTTATGGACTGCTGTAACTCCTGATTCTACTAGAATAACGACCAAAAAAGTCAAAATAGGAAACAAAAATATTAAGACCTTGTACTTAAACTAGACTCCTGTTTGGTTTGGCTAAAAAATTGATTAAAATCTGAGTTAATTTCAAAATTTAATTTTAAACCACAAATTCCATGGGACCCACAACTTTTTAACTACATTTTCCATCAATTTTTATCAAAATCTACTAAATTTTTTATCTAAACCGAACAAGGACTAGAATTTGACTAGCCATCAACCAACCCTAACTTGAAAACATCTCCAAATTTGAAGAGAAAAACTAATTATCTGACATAAAAGTACTGTAGTACCCAACTAAAGGCAACTCTGGATGATACTCAACTGAAGGTATATTTAGTCCATAAAATGTTTGTAAGATGTCTCTATGATACTGCCTTAGAGATTGAATGAATTTCGAGATTCCCCCGTTTATGTTTGCGTTCTGACCAATATATGGCCTTCATCATAACATTTTATAGAAGCAGTTGCTAGGTAGATGGCAGAAGTAACTGTTCACGCCCTCTCTCAGTTATTAAGAATGATAACTTTCTCTTACAGTCCATACATATAAACTGAAACTTTTCCTTTATTGAGACTTCGTTTGCTAGGTGGTTTCACTTTGCTTGCTCTAAATATGTCCTCTTCTCTATTATCATGAGCACTCCGGATGCTGACGTCTATCTTAAATGAGTGCTCTGTGATCTTTTGATTATCTGCACTTTTGATTGCTATGATTCAGGTATAGCCTGTGTAACCAATACTGATATGACACAGGTCTTTCTTATCAGTTCAGTATATTAAATTCCCACGCTTTTTATTATAGTAAACTCCAGCTCAATAGGAAGCAACACAACATTTTTTTTCTTCTTTTTGTTAGATTTCTGTAGGGACACCTCTCTCTCGTTCTATTTCTCTTGTTAATAATCAGATTTAAAATTAGCTTAGATTATTACAATGATGAGAGGATTGATTCTGTCAATTGTCTAATTCTTTGAATTACCAGTGATTTTCATGATCGTGTGAGACAGCTTGTATTGGTTATAACCGTTGCATTCTATGAATGCAGTCCATTTTCAGTAGAGTTCAAGGTTACAATAGTGATTACCTTTCAATCGGAGCTATCCAAGAGGCATTCCACCTATGATCCCAAAACTCCTAGGCAATGGGTATGCTCCTATTTTTTTTAGTTGCCGCTAAATAGCTCCTCTGCGCTCTATTGTAAGATTTTCTATCGTGTTTTTCCAAATTTAGCTAGCAATGGAAAGTGTGCCGTTGGAACTGGTTCGAACAAAGTGAGAGGATACAGCAAGGTATCCATTTTGTATCGTTACTTATACTTCGCTTTAACCTTTTTACATACCATGTCTTGTCAAATGCATGATATAACTATTTGTTGGTACTCCCTACGATATCTTAGAGGCGTCTACATCAGTGAATTGTCGATACTACCTTGGACACTGTCGGAGATTGAGGACATTCGGCACTCCAGAGACAGTTCGATTTATATTCAGTACCATTGATAGGTACTTATTAAATGTTGTAACAATAAATTAGAGCCAACAAAGATAATAGGTTAAAATCTCATTGTTGCAATTGATGCTCAATCTTGGAAAAGTGGGTTTATAACTCAAGAAAAAATTGAAATGTTAGTTTTATTTCCATTTTTTGCGCATGTATCTTTGGTAATAACATAGACTTGTGCAAGAAATGGTAAGAGGAACCTCGGACGCCACGCCCCTTGAGCTAGCAACCTTGTGGCGTACGGTTCTTTTCCCTGCAGTTCAGCACGTAATAATTGTCATATACATTTATACGACCTCAAAAGTGCATCCAACCATACAAATAATACAAATTTAGCATTATTTATAAATAGACGAGCAATGGATAATGCTTCTACAAAGATCCAAACTTGAAAGTAATCACATAGCAAAAAGTATTGATTTACAAAAATATAAAATACTGCACAAGTACTAAAAAAAGTTTGGTCAATGTGTATACCATAGTCCATTTGTACACAAGACTGTGCATCATAGTGCTCAATCATTATCTTGATTTTTACGAACTTTGGTGGTTCGGATAGTAGGATGAAACATCAGTTTTGATAATACGATAATACTGTCTTTCGTCGTTTGACAATTTCCATTTGCGTCCCACCAACTCAAAAGTCTCGTGCTCTATTATTTGAAATGAAAGTTATGACACGACTATAAATATTGACATTCAATGAGATAATTTTGATGCTTGTGTGAGATTTCAATTGTGTTTTAGTAATTGTAATATTTTAATATCAACGTGTTTTCGTTTGGATTAAATTTTCAAAAGTTACGTATATTTGTTTTTGACAATTCAAAATTCATTGGAAAGATCGCGATACGATCTTTTTAAGGATATTATTACCCTTGAATGGGGGTAAGAATACACTACTCGAAAGTGATTTGAAAAAAATGTATTCTTCTCTTCTCTTTGGGATAATTGAGCTTCCGACCAACAAGTTGATTAAAGCATTTACTCGAATAATTTATTAACACTTTAAATCTATTAATTTCAGGAAGAATTCAACAAAGAAACTGGAGTGAGAGATTTCGTTACATGTTTATATTTACACAATCTTTGATTAAGGTACATTCTTAACTTTTGTGATCCGTGAAACGTGACTAAATTGTAAACTTGTATACTTGTTTAGTTATGGTATGCTTTTTGAAAATTATTTTGACTCATGATTAAGAAAATGAATCTTTCGCATGCTTACATGAAAGTAAATGAGATACATTTCAATATTGAATTGCCCACTTTAAAGTTATTAGCACGACAAAGTTTAATTCCCAAATTTTCAAAAGATTGAAAATTCTTTGAAAGATTTGTACACCAATGGAGCGTGAGACTTTTGCGATGGCAGAGAATATTGTCGTATTATTAAAATTGATATTTGGTTCTGTTGGAAAATATATTGATTGACAAATAGATTTTCACTTGTGTATGTGAAATTAATCCCACGTTGATTGAAAGTTGGAGTTTGAAGAGGAGCCTTAAAAGGGATTACAATCTCACATTGGTTAGAAATGGAAAAGTGAGAATATATCGGGACTATAAATAGTGTCATCCCACATTGGAAAGGAAAAAAAATGTGGCAATGTAGGAAAACTTAAAT
>CAIGRL010207211.1:0-11028 GCA_903798325.1 Fraxinus xanthoxyloides | reverse complement strand
GAGAGAGAGAGAGAGATTGATTCTTTCTTTAAACAATGATTGGATTGAATCCAAATTGATCACCGAACTATTTTTTCGGGGTTGGGTCCAGGACCAGCTCGATAATTGAATCAATTAGGCTCCAAACAAAAGTGGATCATTTTGTCGATTTGCGAGTTTTTCGTCAACCCTGAATTAGTAATGGCCTATTTATTATCTATACATTTCGTGACATTTAATATTATTCCTCCTAAAAAAGATACTAATATAGCACGTGACCAAAATAGTATGTATGGATATATTATGAATTGTGCAAACAAGAATTTTCAAAATGCATTTCTGAATAACTTCATTCACAAAAGTATACAAGGCATAGAAATGTGCATGTTGTGAACTAAATTAATCAACACTTCATAAAGCAAGATACTACAGCAGAAACTAATATTATGGACCAATTCAATAAGATCTTCTAGAGAATAAAACCAACAAAAGGACAGATTGGATGCTTTTCCTTAAATAATAATTTTGTAGGATATATTAGTATAAAGAACTAAATACAATGGCGACTGTTGACAGTCAACGGCTGCCCTATTATCATTCGACATCCTGAATATGCCGCTGGCAACAACATTAGAAATCAATTTAAGGATTCAAACCCACTGAAAAAATGATAAAGAAGTATCCCAACTCAATCAAACAAGACGAAAGCATTTTGAACACCAAATTAAGCAAGTCTCGNTGAAAAAATGATAAAGAAGTATCCCAACTCAATCAAACAAGACGAAAGCATTTTGAACACCAAATTAAGCAAGTCTCGACCAATGAAATAGCCTCCATAATCTTCAACCATGCTGCACCTACAGTTGACACTAGCATCAGTTCACAAGGATTGAGAGGAGGGTTCATGTCTCTATCTTGTGCTTATACATTTTCTTTTATTTATGCAAAATACAGCTTATTAGCATAAGGTTACAACATATTGTTCACACACACTATGGAGATGAGGAGAAATTAAAGGGAAAGAGTATTTTAAGAAAATTTTATGACTTAGGCTGATATCAATGAAAAATGGCCCTGGGGATAAGAGAGAGAACTTACCTACTATGCCAACAAGGAAATTACTCAAATCTGACAACGACGTATGGAGAAGCTTTCTCAAATTCACGTATCTTGGATTTCAACTTCAACTCATTATTAATCCTAGATATGTCCATCACAAACCTCATCCTAAATAATGAATATGCATTGGCCAGCAAATACTTCACCAACCCCAGTTCGCTTTCATTTCCTCCGAAATTCTCTATCATAACATATATTAATTTATGAAAGGCTCCAACAGCATCATCATTTACCAAATTCAGCTCCAAATCAGGATTTACGAGAATTTGTCCTTCTGGTCTCTGATAAAAGAAAAGGACAGTAGTGGAAAGAGAGTGGGAAAGAGCAATAAAATACAAAAAGCTTATTTATCATAAATAGATTTAGATGCATAGCTTTTTACCACAATGTTAAGCCGAAGCACAGAAAGGTTTGGACATCTACAGACAACAACCATTGCTGTCTCAATGTAGTCCTTTTTTGGCCAAAAATTAATTGTCAAGGACTTCGTATTATAAAATATATTAGAAGCAAAGCGTCTTCGCAGATCACGAGCCAAGGAAAGAGCCTGAAGCCAATCCAGAAACATATTAAGAATCACATTCCAAACTATATGTTTAATTATACACGGGCAAATGCATTCACCTGAACAAGCCGATGGTTGAATTCTACACGAGTGGCCTTAAAAAGCTCCCTGGTAATTTTGATCACAGATTGACTAAATTCATCGATGCTTCTGATTTTCATTACACAAGGAACTTCAGCATTAGCAACAAATTTTAAAGCATGTGGAGGTATGTTGAAATCATAACATCTTCTAACACCACCAGCATATATAAATTGCATGAGATGTGGAGCTTGAATGCTGATGGAGCATCCATCCATCCCTGGACAGCTACACATGATAAAAGTTTTTAATCTGGCAGCAGAAACAGAAAGAACTTTAAAACTATTGACATTGCAAAAGAAAATTGACAGCTTTTCTAGTGCCGGCAAACTCGAGAAAAGTTCTCGTCTTAAACCCTGCTCAGACAGCACCAAAAACTTAAGGCTTAGTTTTCGGAGGTTGGGAAGCTCAAAGTTTTTAGGCCACACGAGAACATCATCTACTAATGCCAATTCCAGTTTGACAAGGGACTTGCATGCAAATAAACAATCTGGAAGCTTTTGGACTTCATCAATGCTTCCATAGAGGACAAGCTTCTTTACATTGTGCAGTACAGCAAATACAATCCAGACATTCTTGATCAGAAAATTATAGTGATTTGAAGTAGAAAGGCAGAATTCAAACACATGAATATCTGACTCATCATGACGAGCAAGTACTTGATTGATGAAATTCACAAAATTATCCCTCTTCCTTTCCATTTCCGGAAACTCATTATAGTCAAAACAAAGATTTTGAATGGAATAACATGTTGTCCTCCAGTTTCTAGACAAAATGCTAGTTCGTGTAGCATCAATTGTCGGAAGGAAGGTGAGAATGTGCCTCCGAATTTCTTCTGGCAATCTACTCAGACGATCAGCACTTTCCATTGTTAGATTCTTATTGGAAGTATCATAGTGGCCAGCCATTGTTACCCTCCAGGTTTAGAGAAAACCACTACCTGACGATGGAAAGATACAAAGTATGACGATAGGTATACGTTCTCCAAGGTAACTAAGCTACATCTATTATTTCAAATTAAATTCCAGAAATGAATGAATCCTCGGAAAATAAATATGTGAAGAGTGGCTATATTTATCTTCTTTGGAAAATAACAAAACTAAAAAGGATTTTTTAACAGACTGGTTTACAAGTGCTGAGTTAGCAACATTTCTGAGGCATGTTAGACAAAAAACAAAGTTAAATGTTGCCAACTCACACCTATAAACCAATTTGTTAAATAACATCTGCACAAATAGTATTTTTGTAAAGATAAAACCTCTAATACATAAGTATTTGCTAAGCGACGAGTACATAAGGTAAACAACATCTATATTATGAAAACCAAGGAATTGTAAGGTTTTTGCTGTTATGGTCTCTTTCGCGCAATATAATAGTACACCAAATATTCGAAATGTCTATTTTATTTGTTTCTAACATTGACAATCTACTTCCATGTCATATGCTTATGAAAGGAGCCTTTTGTGCATGACCTAAGATATGTCATGTGAGAATGGAATATCACAATTTTAATTTCGTAGCGTACGAGTATTAAAACATCTATAGGCATCTGGCTGTTGCACAAAGGAAAGAAATCAGGAAAACCCCTGCCCCCACACCCACACCCTCAAAAAAAAAAAAAAAAAGAAATATCCCGTGTACTTATCTGATATGTGCAGTTTCAATCTTTATTTTCTCAGGATGGACTCAATGATATTCATGATCGGGAGAATTCGCTTGCTGCATTTCCTATGAAACCTCTTCAGGCACTCAAGTATGGTGACTCTGGTTTGCACAGCTAGAAAAATTCGTTTTCATCATTCTTGGATTGCATATCATATATTTAAGGAACCTTCTATTGCAATCTATATCGTAATCCATGTCTCCAGCTGCATGCTGTTATCAGTCAGCAAATTTCATGAATGTGTTAAATATGTGCTATATTACTCAGACTCTTCTATTAATATGGAATACCCATCTTTGAGCCATTTCAGATCCTGCGCAATTTACAGAATGAACTTAAAAAACCCATGAAGATAGAGAATTCCTGTGTGTGAACAAGGGATTTTATCTGACACTTTCTGCCAAGTCTAAGTAACAATGTGTGTGCACAGACTAAATATGGAGGATTCTGCTCGTGTGGATTTAGAGGTGACACTTTATACGAGCATAAAAGGAAATCTGCCCAGCATATAGTCAGTGAAAACATTTTATCAATCCATCTTTGATCAGCCTGAAATTCCACTATCTGCTTCACATTACAAATTGTTAGTTCCCTGTTGTAGGAGTGGGTTCCAGGTCCTATTGAACATGTCATCTATCGACATAATACACATTTGTGTCTTGCATACTTATTTTAAAATAATGAAGTAAGCTTTATTCTTTTACATAATAGATGGCTTTTCCTAGCTTGAACACAAACATTCTTGCATAAGGGCCATGACATCCATTTTCTAGATTTCTTCTTCTATCTTCTCAATATATGCTCATTCAACTAAGTTGATGGAATCTTTACGAATAATGTATGATTGTGTTTATAGTGATATTTGTTGGTAGCTTGTTACTTACAAAATGATCTATTTGATACATCTTTTAGAGAAAAATTAATGTGGAATCTTTTATTAAATGCAGAGGTTGTTTTGATGTAAGTGAGGATTACATGGATGGTGGTTGTCCAAATTGGAAAAATTCTGTTCGCTCAGATTGTGAACAGCAAAGTCAACTATATGCATCAGCAAAAGCTGAGCATCAAGGGACAGGAAGACATGGTGGTGAAAGTACTTGTCAAAGTGGCTCCTTACCACCACCTGCCGTTTCAGGACATAAATTTTTTTCGAGCGGTTCAATTGTACAGGATAACGTTCAATCTCCTAAAAAAATTATAGGTGATGGAGACAGGTATGCTGTCCTCTTCATGGTCCAGTTTATGAGTTCTATTTTACAACTCCTGACCGGTCTGTATATATTTGACGAACAATTGCATGCTTTCAATTCTAATAAGAAGTAAATACATGGCCTTAGTGTTGGATATAAGGGTATGATGTATGCTATCAAATTTAAAGTAAATGCATTCTTTTCCTCTTGTAAATTTGAACTTTCCTCTAAGGCCTTCTGCATATAGTATTTGCTGCTCCCTCTTTGTTCAAATTTTCAATTGACCCTTACATCTCTATGATAAATAATTTCTTTTGTGCAAATATGTGTGGAAATGAATCTTCCACTGACATTTTCTGGATTTGAGCCTATGCTACGTCAAAGATTTAATCAGAAACACAATTCTCACTGTCGATGTCTATTTTAGTCTTTTAATCCTTGACATAAATCTGACCTATGCACGTAGTACTAGGAGGGACACACAAATTTCTTAGGTTTTGAAATTTTGAGATGGCTAGCTGTCCATTACAAGATCTTAGTATAGTGAAGTTTACATTATCCAGTAAGAGTAATAAATATGAACCCTGTTTTTTGAATCCTGGATATGGTGCATGTCCACATGCTGGATTTTTTTATTTTTTTTTATTTTAATGTTTTGATTTAACAAAATCGGAAACCAATTGGATGTTGTCAACCTACCTTTTTGGAACATCTTTCATATTTTGGTACTGCATTTCATTACACTTAACCCCTATTTGGTGGAGATTAAAATCAGATTTTTAGTTAATTTATATAAAAGTCAATGAAATGTATGGTTAAAAAGTTGTGGATCCCATAAAATATGTGGTTAAAATAAATTAAAATAAATTATTGACATTGACTTTGATTTAGATTTAGATTTTAATCGCTATCAAACATGGGCTTAATGTGAATGACCTACTCATGAAATACTAGGAGGTAACAAGTTTCTAGGTTTATATGAGATGGCTAGTTGTGAATTGCACATTATCGAGAAAGAGTAAGAATAAAAATGAGGTCCTATTTTTGTGGGATTTGGATATGGTGTCTGTGCGCGTGCTGGATCTATTTAACCTTTTGGTTTAAGAAAACCAGAAGCAAATTAGAACTTAGAATCGATGCCCGTTCTGCTTAATCCAATTCAATAGTGTGACCAAAGAAATCAATCGAATAGATACATCCTCTGAATTTTTTTCTTGCTTCTAGATCTGATGCACTTGTTGAATTGTAGGATGGATAAAATGTCCAGACCAAACCGAGCGATTCAGTTCGGTTCGGCAAAAAAAAAAATTAATGGTTTTGATTCTTCGAACTGAGAACCATTTCGTTCTGGTTCGGTTTTAGTTCTAGAACTGAGAATCAGAACCAAACTTAATTTTTAATTTTATTTTTTATATATATTAATTAGTGAAGGCCCTAATTTTGTATTCATTGGTGACACTCATTGATTGGATACAACCCATTAATCGATTATGGATAATTGGAGATGGCCTATTAATTGTGTACCTAATTTTGTATTCATTTGAATTATTTCTCTTTCACTCCTTTTCAATTTACACAACGTCGTGACTCATCGACATCGTATTTCATCACTTCAGTGGAAGACACTTTCAATATCGAAAAATGGAATTGGTTAGTCACTCAGAAATCCTTTAAATTATTTTTTCACTTTGATTGTTTGGTAAATTATTTGTATTCTTTACAAATAGAGGAAAATCCAATAAACATTCATGGGTTATTAAACGGTTAATGGTTGCCTGTAAAATAGCACCGCAAAAGTTTTGCACAATTCATCATTTATTGCCGAGGTGTGCCATCAAAACTATTGTAATTAATTTAGTGAATCATTGCTATTTCTTATTAGACAATCTTTAGTATGAAAATATAAATTGATTTGTACATTCCAAATATGACTATATTTTGTTTGTTAGTTGGACTTTAGTGATCTTGATGATTAATAATATGAATTTGTTGAATATTTGATTTTTTTTTAATTTAGCTGTATATTACTAACTTTATGAATATGATGGAAATATGAAAATTCAAAGAATTAAGCTAGAACCAAATGGTTCGGTTCCGGTTCGGTTCCATATCTTAAAAAAAAAATATTTAGTTTCTTTATCAAAAAAATCATTGGTTGATGGTTCAGTTCGATTATCCTGGAACTAGAACCAAATGGAACCATGTCCACCCCTACTGGATAACAGCTCCCTTCCCCTCCCTCCTCTGTGTGTGACATGTCGATGGTAGAGGAATTGACGTTTATTACTAAATAGAGAAAGGATTATGCATTGGCTCGTTGGTCCATGTCACAGGTGGGAATCAAGTCCATTGACTACAGGTGATTTTGATGCAAGAATAAAATGTCTCATAATGTTCTCAAGTGTGGTGTTTATTGAGTAGAATGATGTGTTTTTTGGCCAGTTCCAATAAGATATTGACCAATATTATTAGTTTTGTACTTTGTAATATATGTCCCAAGTTAGTTTTGGCTGCTTGTTCGATGATCTTCTGAAAAATCTTTGTTAGAAATGTAGTGATATAGTTTTGATTAATATGAAGGGAACATCTGCGACAAAGATACCCTAGTGAGCGGAATTACAGCGGTCCATTACAGTTTCGTCAAAAGAAAGATTTAAGTAATTCTACAGCTGGTAATGCTTTTATGGACTATAAATTACCAAATTATTTACTCATCTACATGGGTCTGAAATCCATTTTTGTTTTTATTGTAACTATACTATGTTTATTTCGTTTGTTCCCCAAATGTTTTGTCGTATGCATTTTAGGGGAAGACGTATCTGAAGGTGCTATAGTCCAACGCAGGGGACGTTTTCAAATCACTTCAGCAGATCTGAGCCCCAAGGTATGATTTTAGTCGTATCTTATTTAGACTCATCATTTAAGTTGCACAAAATTGCCTACGTTCATTGATTCCTGATCTTTCACTTCTAGTTTAATTCCTTTATTCTTGTCTCTCTTCTTTTTTAGAAGATACATCTGTTAAACACTATTTCCTTTATATTTCTTTCTGCATATTGTTCATTAAATATAATTAAGTCTTCAAAAAATCTCTTGCTTCAATGCTTACTAACTAAAGAATCAAGATGAGTAGAATGGAAGTAGTGGTTTCTCAATTTTTTTTTTGATAACCGTGGATGTCCGGGCCAGCTTGCGCACACCTCGACTAATCCCACGGGGCCTACTCAATTTTGATCCTGAAATACCTTTTCCTCCTTTCGATATTTTTCCCTTGCCTTGCTCTTCACATAAAAGTTAGTACGAAACTTAGCTTGTTTTTTAGGCAATGGCTTTGTAACCATTGCCTTTTCTTTCTCGTATTCAGGGTTCTACGAACTGTTTCTTTAATCCAAATACTGGAGGTTCCACAAGCTCGATGAACCCAAACCTTGCAGCTGTTTCAGTTCTTCCATCATTGCAATGTATCCTGCAGCAGAACTCTATGCAAAGAGTAAGTGTTGCTCAACTCGACTACAGCTGTCCTACTATCAAGTTGCTAATTTGCACTCTGTTCTTATCAGGAAGATATAATTAAATTGATCAAGTTTGTGGAGCAAACCTCTGGTAATGTCATTTATCTTGATCTCAGAAACAAATCCTATTCAGTGCTTTTTTGCACGTTTGATTGGTTAAAGTTCATACTAGTTTTTTCATGGGATGGGAAATGGAAGATTTGCTAATATATGCAGAGGAAAAGCATCTTGCTTATTCATATATACGGGGAAATGTATGCCTTGAATATAGAAATTTTTTGAAGTACCTAATGTACAACTCACATTTTCCTATACTATTAAATGAGCATAGAATATTTCTTTTTTCTTTAGCAAATCTTCCATTCCCCTTCACATGTTTCTCCATTTTCATCTTCGCATGTTTCTTGCTTCTCAACCCCCTTCTCTCTTTTTGGGTGTGGAAGTGGTGAGCAATATTTTTGCCTTTCTATATCTCATCATGGACTATTTTTCCTGGGTGCAGGCAATTCTAACGAGTTCCCTGAGGTAGAAGTGAATGACCTTTTGCAGGTATGCATTTTTATTTTTTCCCCCCTAACTAACCGATTTAAGTTGTTGAAGTGGCGACAATATCCTGACTAAAACTCCTTGTTATACTTTCCTGTTTCTTTTATATTATAAATTAAAACGTGATTGTTTTTCTTTTGGTCCAAGCTTTGTTTTGATTTTGTGCTGTTTCAGAAGAAAAATTAATAATGTTCTGCTCGTAACATTTTACAGATTCCTAAGGAGAGAGAGTTACAGGCTCAGGTGATTCAATTGCAACAAAGGTATGAAGCTAAACTACACACTATAAAATGCAACATTTTTGTTACTATTTTCTAGTCAGCTGATCCCAGTTTTCCAAATCTCAGCATCGGAAGTCTGGTTGAAGAATTACAGAGACAGAAGATAAAAAACACTCATGTATGTGTTGTATCTTTTTATTCTTGGGTGGTTTTCTAGCTTCATTCAGTCACATGACTGTTCATAGTCGATGACTCTATGATAATTTCCTTAAATATACAAAGCTCATGTTTGGTATGCAGTGCTTTATACAAGAACAAGATTTTAGCTTATTTTTCCATCTTCCTTGGAGGGTATTTGGTATGGATTAAAATTAGATTTTTAGTGGATTGTGATAGAAGTTCTTGAAATGCGTGATTGAAAAGATTTGGGACCCATGAAAGATGTGGTTGGTATTGATTGTTTGACTTTGACTTAGATTAAAATCATATTTTAATTCGGCCCAAACAGGCCCTTAATAATGTTTGGTGTTATCCAATACGCCATGCCAAAAGGATTTCAAATTACTCTTCAATTGCCATGTGTGTGGCTCCACGAACATTGTATGCTAACTTTATCAAGTATTGCTGGGGAATATGGCGGCTGTTGCATTTTTTTTTTCACAGAACAGTTATTATTCTATGCTGATTGCATGCTTGTTTGGGAGTGCTTAAATTATAATCTAAGCATTGGGGCTTACAAAATGTGTGAATAAAAGTGTGTGTGATCAGTTTAATTATAATTTAAGCTTTGCCAAACATGCATTGTATACATGTGTTGCGTTATGTGAAAACATCATCTTCTATTGTTTGCAGTTGGAAAAGAAATTGGAATCGCTGCTTAAGAAGGACGAAAATACATGAGAATGATTGAAGTTCAAATAAAAGATACTAGATGGTGTGACCAGCTATTGTGGTATTTCTCGCTCCTCATCTCCCTTGAGAAAGAGCTTCCTTAGCATATTCAAATTATTTGTCCTGATATAGGAGGGGTGTGGTTGAGAATTTTGTACAGCAGACGTGATTGTGAAGCCAATTTTACGAGTTGCTGCTCTTCAATGCTATTTTTTTATTTACACGATTCTCAACTTCACAGTTTACAAGCACTATCAAACAAAACATCAACAACTTGTTCAATTAAGTATTAAAAGCAGAACACTTGGTGTATATAACTTTATTCCTTTATACGTAGTAAAAAGCTACTTATATTGTTGTTGTCGAATTGATTGCATTCTTTAAGGAAGGCAGGCCACAGTGCACAACCCAACTTTTCTGATAGGAAAGGGCCACTTTCATTTGATTAATTAAAAACATCCCCACATAATTTGTCCATGTAAACATTTTTAAAGTACATTTTTTTTTTAAGAATTGTATTAATTACAGTTTGCACAACTAATGTAAACATTATTAAGACAAAACGTGATGAAGATTTTGAACCCATAATTTGGTAGGAACTAGGACGCTCTACTTATGAAATGAACGGTTCGGTGAGCCTTGGTTGACAGTTGTGTGGAGCTATGAATATTTCGAGATGAATTTATAATCGATTCGGGTCCTTTTTTCAGCAAAAAGGAGCACTAACGTTTTCTGGGGTAACAACTAACAAATACTACTTATATTTAAAAGTAATTATTGCTAAAATAATCAGATCTATCGAAGAAAAAATATTAAATGAGAACAATAGATAATTTGCCCGTTTGACAGAACTTTTTTCAGAAAAGTAAGTTTTTGAATAGTAAATTTTCGAAGAATATGTGATTAAAAAGTAAGAAAAATTTTTGGTTTACTGTAAAAATATTTTATTGAGAGAACGTATGATTGAAAATAAGTGAAAAAAATAATTTTGAAATAATGATTAACCAACGGAGTTTTAATATTTGGGGTATGTTGTATATATTAATAAGGGAAAATTGCAGTCATGGTACCAAACCTTTCATATTTTTGTAGGCTTTGTCCAACCTTTCATTTGTGCAACCCACGGTATCAAACCATTAAACAGTTTGCACCTGGAGCCCAAATTGACATAAACCGTTAGTTTGACATTTAGTTGACCAAAAATTAAAACTCTGACCAATTATTGACTAATTCCTAGAGGGCAAAATGGTAACTTTCTCTT
>CAIGRL010207199.1:0-11700 GCA_903798325.1 Fraxinus xanthoxyloides | reverse complement strand
TTCACCTTCTTCACAAACCACCCGTCCCGTCCCCTCCCCTCCCCTCCCCGCCCCACCAACTCGTCGGGCGGGTTTTTTTAGCCCCATTCAGGGAGGGGCAGCGTGGGGTGGGGTGGATTTTTTTGCCATCACTATCTGTGACTAGGCAAAATCATTACAAAATACGTCAGACAAACACTAGATTGAACGCCTGCAGAAGCACAGCGCGACGTTGCTCAGAGCTGCGCATCCCCGAGCATAGGCATCTCGCTGCAGCTGCGCGAAGCGGCTGCTTCGCCTCCGATGCCGTACCTCAATGCCAAAGGTGCTACATCTTCGACGCCACCCCTCAACGTCGTAGAATAGAGAAGGGGTAGATAAGGGCTATTGAAATGAATTAGGGTTTATGGTAGACGATGTGAGGTTTGTTGTGGGGTAGGATATGTTGTGTAGATTAATTTAAATTGGGTGGCGTGGGTTTGTAGATTGTTTAATTTTATAATATTATTATTAATATTTAAATATTATATTATCATTTGGTTTTTGCATAAAAAAATTTTAAATCTGAATTTTGAAGATGAAACTTAAAAAATCTGGTAAAGTATAATTTTCACTAAAAAAACCAACATGGGTCATAATATGATTACACTAGTATTCCATTATTTAAGCCAAACAAAAGTTGTGGACCCCATATTTCCCTCCTAGAATTAAGGGTATTAAATGAGTCAAATCGAGCCGATCAACCCACTCACCATCGACTTTTTGCTCGACTAACTATGCGAGTCAGTTCATACTCGCATGTGTAGCGTGTCAAGCTGGCTCGATTCGACATACCATGTGAACCAACTTGCGAGAGCTAGCTCATTACACATGAGTGGGGCTAAGTTCAATCCACGAGCTCCTCCCCTGATGAGACGAGCCAAGTCAAAGTGCGAGTTGCTCGCTGCTTTTGATTTGAGAATTGCACTCACTTCCCGAAATATAATGAAGAGATAAGAAAATTATATTTCATCATAATAATTGTATAAGAAATATGTAAAACGTAAGCATTATGAAGTTGTAAAAAAGAAGAAAAAAGCTCATTTATTCGGGATTTGGACCAATAATAGGTAGAGTTAAGAAGTCTGCAATTGAATATTTGAAAAAATGTCGGAAGGCCACCTTCGTCCTTGAAGCCATTAGTATATTTAAACATGTGATTTTATCCAAATTATAATGTTTGATCAGGACACATGAGGCATCTCGTCCTAACATATGATCTTCTATGATAGAGCTTATGTTTGTCAGTAGTGATAAAAATCGCGGATGCTCTGAACAAATCATGAGTTATGCTAGACAATACTAGATTTTGATACTACTATGCATTTCACCATTGAAGTATATTGAAGAAGTCAACACTTACTAATGTCTTGTCTCGTGTTGGTGCTCAAGCATATTAGTTGCATACATTTCGAACTCAGGAAAAAAAAACTTTATGTAGTTCAAATCAGAGTACAAATTTTACAATTCCATAATTCGCTCCCGTAACATCACTATATTTGTTCTAAACGTAAAACGTAAATTATTTTGCGCTAACTAAAAGTAATGTTCATCACCACAGAATTTGAGAAAGGGATCGAACACTTTAACTAGGAAAAAGATAATTGGTAAACGATGAAAAATATTTTTCAATGTGTTTTTCATTGCAACACATTCCTTGGATAACATATAATCTTCACCTTGTAGGAAAGCTAAAGAAATATTTAACAATAATGGTATAACTATAGTTGGATGGGGGCAGATGGCACATTATTATTAAGTTTATAAATATGGGCAATGGTTTCCTACATAAGGCCGAGCTAAGCAATTCCTTACAATATAATTTTCATCGCTTTTTGTTACATTCCAACAAATTAAATACTATTGACCTTAAAAAATGAGCCAATAAAACCCCAACCACCTAACCGCCCTTCTACGTAGACGTGTCCTGGACATTGGAACACCCTGTTAGAAGGCAAAAGCCATTGTATGAGAAAAAGGTTCAACGATCATTTGCACTCCGACGGTCAAGTCAACGGGCGGATGAAAAGATAATGTAAGTGCAAGAGAATCAGAGATGATTTGGCTAGAATTAGAAATGAACATACCTTTGATTGTCAATGAACTCAAATATGTATGGTGAAATAAAAACGGGCCAAGTATGTTAATGGGTTAAGTTCTAGCTCTAGACAAAGTTACTTAGTTCAATATGCTCAATTCAATGAATAGTCGATGCCACGTCTGCATATATGAAACCTTATTTGTTTGAGCATGCCATGTAATTTATAGGTGTAATGATAATCCTCCAAATCTGAATCGCACATTTATGTATGAGTCAGATCTCGAAATGTAAGTTGTCAAGTAGGAGAGGCCTTATAGATTGTCTCAAAAATATGAGTAGTTTCAATAAGCGATGACTTACGAAATGCCTCCAAAATACGATCGATCCCAAATAGGTGAGGACTTACGAATTGTCTCGAGAATATAAACTGCTCCAATAAGCAATGACTTACGAACTGCCTCAAGAACATAAGTCGCTCCAGTATATGAGAACTTATGAGCTGCCTCAAAAACATCTGGGTGAACCTGAATAAGTGAAGGCTTACAGATTGCCTCAAAAGATAGATATGCATATAATTTATAAAAATTTCGACAACACCCCCTTTGTAATATGTACTAAACCAACCCACAATACAACATAATATCTCCACCATACATATATAAAACAAACTAGGATCTATTTGTCTATCAAATTACTCATAACCATCAAGTGAATAATAACATCATATTTATACAAAATGTAATATGCAGAGAGCCTATCATGAATCATAGGAGGTCATATGCTTGCACAATTTAGTGTATTAGTAGTGCTATAGTGAAGCAAGTAACAAGATGTCGAAAAATGAAAATAGAGATAACGTGGCCTACATATTTGCTGTAATGAAAATAATGTCATGCCTCATGACATACTAACAGCGTGTGACATACGTACTTTACATCAATAATACAGTACATGTGCTGAAAATAATATATAATTATACTAAGATACTAGTAGCACAATAATCTCCAAGTCCAAGTATGAATATTCTTATAATGTATGGATTTGTGAGTAGAGGTGAGTCTCTAAATATAAGCAGTTGTAATGATCTGACGCAGAGGCTGACTTTAAACTTAATTTAAACATTTGAACTAATACTGATATAGAGACTGACTCTGAATTGAATATAAACAGTTGTATTGATATACATATGCAGATGCTGACTCTGAATTGAATATAGCTATACTGATGCAGATGCTGACTCTGAATTGAATATAGCTATACTGATGCAAAAGCTGACTTTGAATTTAATAATAAATAGCGTACTGATACTGATGTAGAGGTCGACTCTGAATTGAATATAAACAGTTGTATTGATACTGATTCAGAGGATGACTTTAAACTGAATATATACAATTGTATTGATAATGATGTAGAGGCTAGCTCTGAACTGAATATAAATAGATGTACTAATATAGAGGCTAACTCTGGACTCAATATAAACAGTTATATTAATACCGATGCAGAGGTTGACTCCGAACAATTGTATTGATATTGATGTAGATGCAGACTCTGAATATAAAAATATATATGATGAAGCTAACATCCTTGTATAGGGCGACACGCCTTGTCAAGGGCTTTTTCCATGGTGGATGATTCATTCATGTAGAGCATCTTCTTCGATGGATTCTGAGGCTATCCTTGTAGAGGTGTTCGTGCCCCATTGATCGAAGTAGACATCCTTAGATGAGGTGATCATGTGAATGGTGTCACGTACCTTGTTAAGGGCTTCCTCCAAGGTGGTGATTTGAGCATCATCTTCAATAGAATTAGAGACGACCTCTGTAGGGGTGTCTGCACCTTGCCAATCAAAGTGGACATCCTTGGAAGAGGTATCCTTGTAGGGTGTCCGCACCTCGTCAGAGCTCTATCCATGGTGGATGGTTTGTCCATGGAAAGCATTATCTTCGATGAAATTAGAGGCGATCCCTATGGGGATGTCACACGCCGCACCAAACAAAGGGACATCCTCGAAAGAGGTGACCCTGTTGGGTGGGGGGGTCTGCACCTCGTCAAGGGCTTCTTCCATGGTGGATGGTCCATCCATGAAAAACAACATCTTTAATGGAATGAGAGGCGACCCATGTGGGGGTGTTACATCCTCGTCAAATGAAGTGAACATCCTTGAAATAGGTGACTCTGTGGGGAGGGGGTGTCCATAGCTCACCAAGGACTTCTTCCATGGTAAATGGTTAATGATGGCAACGAGGCGAGGTGGGGCTAGATCGATGCAACCTTCCTCGCCCTGCCCGCCAAGCAATTCTCTGCCCCGTTATCCGTTTAAGGTAAGACGAAGTGGGGCGGGGACGTGGCAAGGCCATTGCCCCCATTTACTACAATATTTAATTTTTCTAAAAGTCTTTGATCATTTATTATATTGCCTGCATTCATTAGATTGAGACAAATAATTTTAGTTGTCATTATTAGAACTAATAAAATTTCGTTAAACTCTCCATTTAAAGTATTGAATTCTAAAAAAAAAAAAAATTAAACAAGGCAGGGCAACCATTACCCGCCCTCGTCTCGGGGCAAAATTCTTCGATCCGAATACTCGATTAAGCAGGTAATTCCCACCCCATTCGCGGCGGGGTCCCTTGGGAATCGGGTTTGTTGGATTTTTTGCCAAACATATGAATGGTTCATCCATGGAGAGCATCATCTTCGATGTAATCAGAGGTGACCCCTGTGGCGGTGTTTGCGCCTTGTTGATCGAACGAGCTAACCCCATGGGGAGTTTTACACACCTCGTCAAAGGCTTCATCTATGGTGGATGGTTCATCCGTGGAGAGCTTCATCTTTAATGGAATATGACCCCTCACCGATTTAAGTGGACATCTTTGGAAGAGGTGGCCCTATGGGAAAGTGTCCGCACTTAGTCGGGTTCCCTCCATAGTTGATAGTTCATCTATGGAGAGTATCATCTTCAATGGAATAAGAGACGACCTTTGCTCCTCTCTGATTGAAGTGGACATCCTTGGAAGAGGTGACCCCGGAATGTCTACACCTCGTCAAGGACTTCCTCCATGGTGGATGGTTCATCTATGGAAAGTATCATAATTAGAGGCTCGACTAAATTGATGTACTTAAGAGAATAAAATCTTGACTAAGTTAGGATAATACTAGTTCAACTAAGCGGGTGGCTTAGTGTTGACATATGATTGATTATAATTTTAAAGTTTTGATCATAACAAACAAGTTAATCTTATTTACTAACAAGTTGAATTCAAATGATTATAATTTTTCAAAGCATGCGATGAAAAATTGATCGATATTCATCAAGAGATTAAAAGTTATCATCACAAATCGGACACATAAAGGAAGTCAAGATTGAAGTCACACATTCAAGAACTTAAGAGTCAGTCTTTGGAACAAGATCAAAGACTTGATTTCTTAGATAAAATGTAAGTTAAATTACAAACACTTTGATATTTGACAATGAATAAATAAGTTCAAAATCCTTCTATGCATTAAAAATAATTTTGTGCATTATAGTGATTCGAGTACAATGATTATCAAATGAAAAAAATGACTTTTAAAAATAATATTTGGACTTGTAAAACACTTTTCTATCTTGAAAAGTTAGTTAAAGATACCTTTCAAAAGTCAATGCCTTTTAAAACCTTCAAATTAGAACAAACGGGGTCAAAACGTAAAAAATGTTGAACTGCCAGGCAGTGACCGATCAGAAGAGACGGTTGACCAAAAATTTTCAACGGTACAAAATTTGATCTTTTTGACCTCTATTTTTTTGTACAAATGGCTATATTGGTCATCCGGATAAGAGACGGTCGACCAGATGTCGTCATACGAACTCTCAAACTTTTTGGGCATTTTGACTGCTATAAATATCACTTTACTTTGTATTCATTAAACAACAAGAAGAGAGCTTTCTTGTGAAATAAATTTGTGAAAAATCTTCTTTGAACTTACATTTTTACATTCATTTCTTCATAACAAAAATTTTGATTGTTGAATCAAACTTCTTAAATCATTTCTCTCATCAAAGTTTTTCATTTTTTTTTTGTGCTTAACTTATTTATATCAATCTTAAAAGAGAGATATATATTTTTTTAAAAAAATTGCTTTTACATTGCATAAACTTTTCTACTTCTTCCTATTGAAAACTTTAATTGATTGAATCAAACTTGTAAAATCATCATATTCATCGAAAATTTCTCATTTATCTCTTAGTACTTGATTTATTAAAATTATTCATTAAAAGAGAGATATATCTTGAGAAGATTTTTGAACCTATTTTGCATTTATTTCTTTTTCATCTTCTCATTGAAACACTTTGATTGATTAAATATAATTTTTTATTTTCATACTCATCAAAGCTTTTCATCTAACATTTGAGCTATCATTTATTGCTATTCATTGAAGTGTTAGCCTCNTAAACTTTTCTACTTCTTCCTATTGAAAACTTTAATTGATTGAATCAAACTTGTAAAATCATCATATTCATCGAAAATTTCTCATTTATCTCTTAGTACTTGATTTATTAAAATTATTCATTAAAAGAGAGATATATCTTGAGAAGATTTTTGAACCTATTTTGCATTTATTTCTTTTTCATCTTCTCATTGAAACACTTTGATTGATTAAATATAATTTTTTATTTTCATACTCATCAAAGCTTTTCATCTAACATTTGAGCTATCATTTATTGCTATTCATTGAAGTGTTAGCCTCTCTTAGTATTTAACTTGTTTGTATTATTTGTTAAGAGATGTATTCCATTGTAAAATCACTTTGATAAAGTGTGAGTCGCTTTGAAGTCCCTTAAAGATCAACATTTTATTAGGATCAGTGCTTCTTTTTGTAAGTCACCGTGTGGGATATATTTAGGTCCCGTGAAAGCTCAATAGTGGGTAGTGTTGAGGTCTCGTAAAACTCAACATTATATAAGGATCATTCATTCTTGTTTGTAAGTCATTGAAAGCGTTGTAAATGGTTGGATTGCACCATAAATCAATCAACATAGTGAAAATGTCTTGCTCGTGCCAGGGAGCTCGGTAATGGAAGACGTAGATCATTTGTTTGAATCAAAACTCCACAATTATATTGCTTACATCATCTCTCCATTTTATTTATCACTTTTATATTTGTTCTAAGTATTGGAATTAATATATTTAATCTTTACTTGTTTGAATTTAGATTAATTCTTCGAGAAAAATTTAAAAACCAATTCACCACCTCTTGATTGTTATTCTTGGGCTATCACTTAGGAGAATAGTTGACTGTCAAAGCACATTTGATTGGGGTGCATTTGATGTATGTGCACGATAAGCTCTCTGGAGATAGATGCAGCTAAAATGTAGCTAAAGCATAGGCTTAAAAAGCCATCTGAAGATAAATACAATTGAAATATAGCTGAAGCAGTAGTGTAATGAGCTCTTAGAAAATAATTGCAGGTGCAATGCAACATCTTGTATGGTGGGGCATCTCGCATAGAGAAGAATGAATATCGAGCTGGTACCTTGTCTCGAACTATCAAAGTCTAATAAGCTGAACTTGGAAAGATGAAATCTTATGGTTAGGCTCGACGATAGTGAGGGATGAGGAATAAAAATCTCATGAAATCAAGAATAAACATTTGGCGAGGTAGGGAATAAACATTCCGCGAATAGATCTTGAACTATTAGAGTCTTATAAGCTGGCCTCATATAGATGATGTCTTATATCTAGGCTTGAAAATAGTGAGACACAGGGAATAAGTATATCGCGAAACTGGTAAACATCCCTTGAATAGCTCTCGAACTATCAGAGTCTTATAAGCGGGTATCGTAATGATGAGGTCATATAGCTAGGCTCTACGATAGTGAAAAACGAGTAGCAAGCATCTCGTGAAACCTGGAATAAGCAATTATTGAGGCGAAGAATAAACATCTCTCAAATAGCTCTTGAACTTTTAGAGTTTTATTACCGGGTCTCGGATTGATGATTTCTTACAATTAGGCTTGACGAAGTGAGAGACAAAAAATAAGTATCGCACGAAACTAGGAATAATCATCTGGTGAGGTGAAGAATAAACATCCTGCAAATAGCTCTAGAACTATTGGAGTCTTATAAGCGGGTCATGGAAAAATGAGGTCTTATAGCTAGACTCGACAATAGTGAGAGGTAGAATAAACATCTTGTGAAACTAGGAATACACATATGGCAAGGCAAATAATAAACATCCATTCTTGAGCTATCAGAGTTTTATAAGCGGGCCTTGGAATGACAAGGTTTTATAGCTAAGCTTGACAATAGAGAAAGGTGATGAATAAGCATTTCGCAAAGTTAGGAAAATGGATCCGGCGAGGCGGAGAATAAATATTCTGCGAATAGTTCTCGAACTATTGAAGTCTTATAAGCGGTTTCGAATTGACGATGTCTTACAGCTAAATAGTGCGAGGTGAGGAATGAATATCTCTTAGCTCCGGACATGCAAGGTCTTAAATCATGTAAAACACGCAACATTGGATTTCTGCCAACTGATGATTTAGATAGAGCAAAAGTGGTGCATGCCATATTTTTAATTCTTCATGGCAGTGTGTGTATCCCTATTTTGGATATTAAACCCACATAGATCCTAAATGTAAAAATCTTGCTGGTATTGAAAATAGTAAAAATATGATTTAATGAAGATGTAATATATATATCAAATGGACATGATGAAATTTGGCATTTTAACCAAACTAATGCCTGCCAATGTATTTTCCTGATTGTTCAATTTTGGAAAAATTGTAACAACGGTTCCTAACCCCTCAACATTTTTGCAGAATTTACCATAACATTCACTTTGTGCCACCCATAGTCTCAAACCTTTCAAAAATATGCATTTGGGATCCAAATGGGTGGAAACCATCCTTTTAACCGTTAGATGATCAGAAAGGTCAAATTATCTCTTCGCCTGAAAACATCAAGGCAACACATCTACAACCAGTCACCACACCACAACATCTACCCTCTGTCGCCATCTCTATTTGGTAAAACTTGTCTCCACCATCACAACCACATGTATCTACCAAATTTTCGCAGCCACCGCCATTTATATTACAACTCTTGTTTTCTTAAATTCACTAAATTATGAAATTAAACTATCCATTACAATCAATAATCCATAGCAACATCAGATAAATGGAAGGATGACAAATGAATTCATAATAGTAGCGAAAAGGCTTGTCCCTTAGAACCCAATTAACAGAAATAATCATCTTTCTGTATGGCCACTGGCCAAGCTTAGAAACAAAGTTAACACTGGAGATATGGGATCCTGGGGTTGTGTGTGATGTTACTTTGCTATCAATTACAAATGAAATTAGAAAATTTACTTCAAAATTAGAATATGCTATAGTTCGAATATAGTGTACAAATGACGAAGAAGGCTCCAGTGCCACAACCATTCAAAGAACCATTTTAGTTGCTGCCCCTATTTTTGGTGGTTAGTTTTGCTTTGATGGTTGCGGTTCAAGGTTTACGGTGTGCTCTTGTGTGCTGGTAGTGGTGGCTATGACTGGTTGACCAACAATGTGTCGACGCTACTGTTGGTTAGGAAAGGAGATGTGGCAATGGTGAGTGTTTGAAGGACCTTTTTTTAGGGTTTTTATTTTATTTTTTTTCTTTTTTTTTGCGTATTTAAATTTAATGTATAAAAAGGGTCAAATGGACGGTTTCCATCCATCTAAACCCCAGGTGTATATTTTTGAAATTTTTGAAACTGTGGATGACACAAAGTGAATGTTAATGTAAAGTCTGGAAAAAAGTCGAAGGTTAGGGACGGCTGCTTCAAGTTTTCCTTCATTTTTTTGTTGCTTTCTGTAGCTCTGAATTCGTTCCAGTTGATCATAACCAATTGGTCCAATTAAAACTCAACTTCATAAATAACGTGTAATGAATAAGCCCAAGAAAATTATCCGATGCAGCTCATTAGAGAAACTAAAGAGCATATGGCCATTTGAAAAAGTATTTCATGGCTGAGAGAAAATAAAATTGATAGACACAATAGTAGTTCATAATAAATGTAAAAAATGGGAATAAGTTTGTGGTTGTCTAAAGCTGTTGCGCCTCGACGGTTGAAATCGGAGGTGAGGACGGTTGTGTATCCTCGAAACTTGCTGTCGTAGTTTGTGAGGCTTTGATGGCAGCAAGCGGAGACAGAACTCGACACTTTGATTTCTTCTAGTATGGTTTTGTTTCATTTTTATTGGTTGTTTTCCTCACTGGAAATTCCTTTTTGAAGGAAACTTTCATATCTTGGCTAATGGCACTTTTCTTTCATATTTGGTTGATGTTCTCGCTTTCTTTCGTCAAGAAACTATCTGTGAAACCATATGCTTCGGTGGGCTTTTTGTTGTGATGATAACATGGTTAATATACTGTTTGCACTCTAACGAACAAGTCAACGACTAGACGAAAGATAATATAAGTGTAAGAGAGCAATAAAGGATTTGGATGGAGTTAGAAATGAACATACCTTTGATTGTCAATGAGCTCACGTGTACAGTGAAATGAAAATGGGGCAAATGATGTTAATGGGTTGAATCCAAGCCCAAGAAGAACTTACTTAGTTTAATTAGGCCCAATCCAGTAAATAGTTTATGTCGCGTCAATATATATAAAACCCTATCCATCTAAGCATGCCACATAATTTATAGGTATAACAAATACAATTACCTTGCTAAATCATTTTTAACTTGATCTATAATTGTCATGTTAATTTTAGTTGTTATCGCTTTCTAAATGGGAAGGGTCATTTTTCTTCATTCTTTTATTAAAGATATACACGATTCATAGGGCCGGCCCTAGCCCAAGACAAGTAAGGCCACTGCCTTGGGCCTCAAAATTTCGGGGGGCCTCTGAATAAAAGCCCAAAGATGCCCCAATCCAATATCCCTTAAATTCATTAACCTCTTCTTCTCGGTTTCTCCAACAGTCTCTCACCAGATTCTTGAGAGTTTTGGGGAGCAAGTATTTATTCTTGAAGGATGAATGGTCCTGACGATTTTATTAAAAATGTTTGTTTAGAATTCTAATCATTAATGATTGCCCAAAATTGGATAGAATTTTACTAGTTTCTACCTTAGTAATTTTTGTTTGAACTTTTATTGTGCCTGGATTATTGGTTCCTCTGTTCCTGTAATAATACTCTAAAACTGAGAGCAAGAAGTTGCAATCCTAGAGCTTGCAAGAGGGGCCCTCCAAGAAGTCCCTGACTAATTTCCACCAGGTAATTTTTTGCTTTTTCATAAAGATGGACCTTTTCTCCATTTTCCGTTGATTCCATTTTGATATGAGCCATATAATGCACCTAGATGGTTGAATACTGTGAAGAATCTCAATCTGGTTGTCGTAGGAAAAATATTCTTGAGAGTTTTGGGGAGCAGGTATTTTAATTTCATTCTTGAAGGATGAATGGTCCTGTCAAGGGTTATACATAAAGACGCTATATGGGAATGTCAAATAACTAAAATATCATGTTGACATTCATCCACTTGAATAGAGAAAAAAACCCTCTTCAATCAACCATGTTCATGAGCGATTGAATGAATAAGTTATGATTTCTATTGAAAAAAAAAAATATTGGGAATACGTAATTTTAGTAGTTTGATTACTGATTT